>CM035596.1:923078-1232909 GCA_020423425.1 Chrysopa pallens
TAATTTCAAAAATTTAGTTTCTTTTTTTACTTTATTTCGATCCAATTTTACAATGTTAGTTTCTTGAAGAATTTTCAACTAAATATTAAATGATAACATTTTGTTAAATTTAAATGTTTATAAATACGTAAAATACTCCAGTTTTTAAATTTTTGAGGCTTAGAAGCTCATTATTATTAAAGCCATCATTTTATTATAGATTAGATTGTATTTCGTAATCACAATTCGAACAATTTATGAAAACTGTTATAATTATCTTAGACAGCAACCAAATAATTATCTTAGACAGCAACCAAATAATTATCTTAGACAACAACCAAATACTTATCTTAGACAACAACCAAATGATTATCCTAGACAACAACCAAATGATTATCTTAGACAACAACCAAATAATTAACCCTAGACAACAACCAAATGATTATCCTAGACAACAACCAAATACTTATCTTAGACAACAACCAAATGATTATCCTAGACAACAACCAAATGATTATCTTAGACAACAACCAAATGATTATCCTAGACAACAACCAAATGATTATCCTAGACAACAACCAAATAATTAACCCTAGACAACAACCAAATGATTATCCTAGACAACAACCAAATGATTATCTTAGACAACAACCAAATGATTATCCTAGACAACAACCAAATGATTATCCTCGACAACAACCAAATGATTATCTTAGACAACAACCAATTATTTACATTTTTTTATATTGAATATAGAAGTTATGCACGAAAAGTTACTAGTTTTTGAGTTCCAATAAAAAAAAAAACTGGTAAAAAATGAACTTGATAATAATAAATTAAATGATAATATATTAAATTTTGAAATAAAATCGATAAAAAGTTTAGTTCTAAGCTAATGAATTCATATATTCCTCCGGATCCGATGTACCACTCACAATATGATGAAATAATTTAAATAATTCTTGATGATTTTTTGTTTTCGCTGGAATACTTAAACTGCTAGACGATGTTGCACAAGCCATTGGAATTTTATGTGCAGCTAAATGTCTAACAAGTTTTTCTGCACCTAAAAATATCATACCTAATTTAGTATTAGGCTAAATCAGCTATGCGTCAAATTTAGCAAGTTCAATTCCTAATAAAATTTGGTATTTACAAATAAAAAAATGGGAAAAATCATCTTTTTTCATTATCACTGAAAATTATCTTTGAAGATAATAGAAACCGTCTCTTCGTTTTTGAATTCTTGGATGTCAAATCTGATATTATAAAATTTTCGACTATTTGAAAATTATTAAATAAATTCAACTTTTGATGCTTTGTACTTTAAGTCTGACAATATATAATATAAATGAACCTGGCATTAATTCAGCAGCTTCGAGACCTTTAACATAACTGTCTTGATAATATTTGGAAAATTCCTCTTCCGAACATTGTAAATTTAATTCTTTAATTAAAATTGTAGCAGTATCTTGTTCTTTGCGACCAAGAATCTGTTGTCGTAATACTTCAGTATACTCTCCACCAAAATGTTTGCACACATCATTAATAATATCTTCATATAATTTTTCAGTATCTAAAAATTATACAATTAAAAGAATATAAATAAGTAGTAATGGAAAAGTCGTAATAAAATTTTCATTTTTAACAAACAATAAATTATGTTTATGAGAAAAATATGATTGTGAATTTATGATTAGAAAACGGTTTTGTTTTAAAACCGTTGGCTGTTTCAAAAATCAAATAAAACGTTTCAACTATTATCAATCGCTTGGATATCGAAAGATTTTCCTGGTATGGCATGGAAAATCAAGCTATTCAAGTGTTTTCCAAATCATTAAAATGACTCCAGATCTTATACTCTATCGAAAAAGAAAAGAGTTGCAAAAAATTTGATACAGCACCCTTAATATTTGAGCTATTCATAGCACAAATCCATTGACAGAATCAAATAATCTTCGATTCTCCTCAAAAAAAAAAAAAAAAATGAATTTGGAACGCAACCTTTTGAATTCAAACAATACTGGCTTCATACATACAGACCACAATAATGAACACATGTCAAGGTGACATATTTAAATGATGCAATAAACTTGAGCTGAAGCAAAGAAAACGTTTTATAGATTTTTGAATTAAACTTTGATGTGTTTTTTTTTTTTTAAATATAGTTTTGACATTAATTATTAATTGATTGGTTTTTACTCGAAATAATAATTTTAAATTGATTTATTTTTTAAAACTAAACTTATCTTACCTAACAGTAATCCATCGATGTCAAAAATAATATATTGAACATTTTTATAAACCATTGTAATATTTAAAAAAATAGTTTAATACAAAAATATTGTATAAAATCTATCTAAAAAAAATAATTTCAAAAATTTAGTTTCTTTTTTTACTTTATTTCGATCCAATTTTACAATGTTAGTTTCTTGAAGAATTTTCAACTAAATATTAAATGATAACATTTTGTTAAATTTAAATGTTTATAAATACGTAAAATACTCCAGTTTTTAAATTTTTGAGGCTTAGAAGCTCATTATTATTAAAGCCATCATTTTATTATAGATTAGATTGTATTTCGTAATCACAATTCGAACAATTTATGAAAACTGTTATAATTATCTTAGACAGCAACCAAATAATTATCTTAGACAGCAACCAAATAATTATCTTAGACAACAACCAAATACTTATCTTAGACAACAACCAAATGATTATCCTAGACAACAACCAAATGATTATCTTAGACAACAACCAAATAATTAACCCTAGACAACAACCAAATGATTATCCTAGACAACAACCAAATACTTATCTTAGACAACAACCAAATGATTATCCTAGACAACAACCAAATGATTATCTTAGACAACAACCAAATGATTATCCTAGACAACAACCAAATGATTATCCTAGACAACAACCAAATAATTAACCCTAGACAACAACCAAATGATTATCCTAGACAACAACCAAATGATTATCTTAGACAACAACCAAATGATTATCCTAGACAACAACCAAATGATTATCCTCGACAACAACCAAATGATTATCTTAGACAACAACCAATTATTTACATTTTTTTATATTGAATATAGAAGTTATGTACGAAAAGTTACTAGTTTTTGAGTTCCAATAAAAAAAAAAACTGGTAAAAAATGAACTTGATAATAATAAATTAAATGATAATATATTAAATTTTGAAATAAAATCGATAAAAAGTTTAGTTCTAAGCTAATGAATTCATATATTCCTCCGGATCCGATGTACCACTCACAATATGATGAAATAATTTAAATAATTCTTGATGATTTTTTGTTTTCGCTGGAATACTTAAACTGCTAGACGATGTTGCACAAGCCATTGGAATTTTATGTGCAGCTAAATGTCTAACAAGTTTTTCTGCACCTAAAAATATCATACCTAATTTAGTATTAGGCTAAATCAGCTATGCGTCAAATTTAGCAAGTTCAATTCCTAATAAAATTTGGTATTTACAAATAAAAAAATGGGAAAAATCATCTTTTTTCATTATCACTGAAAATTATCTTTGAAGATAATAGAAACCGTCTCTTCGTTTTTGAATTCTTGGATGTCAAATCTGATATTATAAAATTTTCGACTATTTGAAAATTATTAAATAAATTCAACTTTTGATGCTTTGTACTTTAAGTCTGACAATATATAATATAAATGAACCTGGCATTAATTCAGCAGCTTCGAGACCTTTAACATAACTGTCTTGATAATATTTGGAAAATTCCTCTTCCGAACATTGTAAATTTAATTCTTTAATTAAAATTGTAGCAGTATCTTGTTCTTTGCGACCAAGAATCTGTTGTCGTAATACTTCAGTATACTCTCCACCAAAATGTTTGCACACATCATTAATAATATCTTCATATAATTTTTCAGTATCTAAAAATTATACAATTAAAAGAATATAAATAAGTAGTAATGGAAAAGTCGTAATAAAATTTTCATTTTTAACAAACAATAAATTATGTTTATGAGAAAAATATGATTGTGAATTTATGATTAGAAAACGGTTTTGTTTTAAAACCGTTGGCTGTTTCAAAAATCAAATAAAACGTTTCAACTATTATCAATCGCTTGGATATCGAAAGATTTTCCTGGTATGGCATGGAAAATCAAGCTATTCAAGTGTTTTCCAAATCATTAAAATGACTCCAGATCTTATACTCTATCGAAAAAGAAAAGAGTTGCAAAAAAATTTGATACAGCACCCTTAATATTTGAGCTATTCATAGCACAAATCCATTGACAGAATCAAATAATCTTCGATTCTCCTCAAAAAAAAAAAAAAAAATGAATTTGGAACGCAACCTTTTGAATTCAAACAATACTGGCTTCATACATACAGACCACAATAATGAACACATGTCAAGGTGACATATTTAAATGATGCAATAAACTTGAGCTGAAGCAAAGAAAACGTTTTATAGATTTTTGAATTAAACTTTGATGTGTTTTTTTTTTTTTTAAATATAGTTTTGACATTAATTATTAATTGATTGGTTTTTACTCGAAATAATAATTTTAAATTGATTTATTTTTTAAAACTAAACTTATCTTACCTAACAGTAATCCATCGATGTCAAAAATAATATATTGAACATTTTTATAAACCATTGTAATATTTAAAAAAATAGTTTAATACAAAAATATTGTATAAAATCTATCTAAAAAAAATAATTTCAAAAATTTAGTTTCTTTTTTTACTTTATTTCGATCCAATTTTACAATGTTAGTTTCTTGAAGAATTTTCAACTAAATATTAAATGATAACATTTTGTTAAATTTAAATGTTTATAAATACGTAAAATACTCCAGTTTTTAAATTTTTGAGGCTTAGAAGCTCATTATTATTAAAGCCATCATTTTATTATAGATTAGATTGTATTTCGTAATCACAATTCGAACAATTTATGAAAACTGTTATAATTATCTTAGACAGCAACCAAATAATTATCTTAGACAGCAACCAAATAATTATCTTAGACAACAACCAAATACTTATCTTAGACAACAACCAAATGATTATCCTAGACAACAACCAAATGATTATCTTAGACAACAACCAAATAATTAACCCTAGACAACAACCAAATGATTATCCTAGACAACAACCAAATACTTATCTTAGACAACAACCAAATGATTATCCTAGACAACAACCAAATGATTATCTTAGACAACAACCAAATGATTATCCTAGACAACAACCAAATGATTATCCTAGACAACAACCAAATAATTAACCCTAGACAACAACCAAATGATTATCCTAGACAACAACCAAATGATTATCTTAGACAACAACCAAATGATTATCCTAGACAACAACCAAATGATTATCCTCGACAACAACCAAATGATTATCTTAGACAACAACCAATTATTTACATTTTTTTATATTGAATATAGAAGTTATGCACGAAAAGTTACTAGTTTTTGAGTTCCAATAAAAAAAAAAACTGGTAAAAAATGAACTTGATAATAATAAATTAAATGATAATATATTAAATTTTGAAATAAAATCGATTAAAAGTTTAGTTCTAAGCTAATGAATTCATATATTCCTCCGGATCCGATGTACCACTCACAATATGATGAAATAATTTAAATAATTCTTGATGATTTTTTGTTTTCGCTGGAATACTTAAACTGCTAGACGATGTTGCACAAGCCATTGGAATTTTATGTGCAGCTAAATGTCTAACAAGTTTTTCTGCACCTAAAAATATCATACCTAATTTAGTATTAGGCTAAATCAGCTATGCGTCAAATTTAGCAAGTTCAATTCCTAATAAAATTTGGTATTTACAAATAAAAAAAATGGGAAAAATCATCTTTTTTCATTATCACTGAAAATTATCTTTGAAGATAATAGAAACCGTCTCTTCGTTTTTGAATTCTTGGATGTCAAATCTGATATTATAAAATTTTCGACTATTTGAAAATTATTAAATAAATTCAACTTTTGATGCTTTGTACTTTAAGTCTGACAATATATAATATAAATGAACCTGGCATTAATTCAGCAGCTTCGAGACCTTTAACATAACTGTCTTGATAATATTTGGAAAATTCCTCTTCCGAACATTGTAAATTTAATTCTTTAATTAAAATTGTAGCAGTATCTTGTTCTTTGCGACCAAGAATCTGTTGTCGTAATACTTCAGTATACTCTCCACCAAAATGTTTGCACACATCATTAATAATATCTTCATATAATTTTTCAGTATCTAAAAATTATACAATTAAAAGAATATAAATAAGTAGTAATGGAAAAGTCGTAATAAAATTTTCATTTTTAACAAACAATAAATTATGTTTATGAGAAAAATATGATTGTGAATTTATGATTAGAAAACGGTTTTGTTTTAAAACCGTTGGCTGTTTCAAAAATCAAATAAAACGTTTCAACTATTATCAATCGCTTGGATATCGAAAGATTTTCCTGGTATGGCATGGAAAATCAAGCTATTCAAGTGTTTTCCAAATCATTAAAATGACTCCAGATCTTATACTCTATCGAAAAAGAAAAGAGTTGCAAAAAATTTGATACAGCACCCTTAATATTTGAGCTATTCATAGCACAAATCCATTGACAGAATCAAATAATCTTCGATTCTCCTCAAAAAAAAAAAAAAAAATGAATTTGGAACGCAACCTTTTGAATTCAAACAATACTGGCTTCATACATACAGACCACAATAATGAACACATGTCAAGGTGACATATTTAAATGATGCAATAAACTTGAGCTGAAGCAAAGAAAACGTTTTATAGATTTTTGAATTAAACTTTGATGTGTTTTTTTTTTTTTTAAATATAGTTTTGACATTAATTATTAATTGATTGGTTTTTACTCGAAATAATAATTTTAAATTGATTTATTTTTTAAAACTAAACTTATCTTACCTAACAGTAATCCATCGATGTCAAAAATAATATATTGAACATTTTTATAAACCATTGTAATATTTAAAAAAATAGTTTAATACAAAAATATTGTATAAAATCTATCTAAAAAAAATAATTTCAAAAATTTAGTTTCTTTTTTTACTTTATTTCGATCCAATTTTACAATGTTAGTTTCTTGAAGAATTTTCAACTAAATATTAAATGATAACATTTTGTTAAATTTAAATGTTTATAAATACGTAAAATACTCCAGTTTTTAAATTTTTGAGGCTTAGAAGCTCATTATTATTAAAGCCATCATTTTATTATAGATTAGATTGTATTTCGTAATCACAATTCGAACAATTTATGAAAACTGTTATAATTATCTTAGACAGCAACCAAATAATTATCTTAGACAGCAACCAAATAATTATCTTAGACAACAACCAAATACTTATCTTAGACAACAACCAAATAATTATCTTAGACAACAACCAAATACTTATCTTAGACAACAACCAAATGATTATCCTAGACAACAACCAAATGATTATCTTAGACAACAACCAAATGATTATCCTAGACAACAACCAAATGATTATCCTCGACAACAACCAAATGATTATCTTAGACAACAACCAAATGATTATCCTAGACAACAACCAAATGATTATCTTAGACAACAACCAAATGATTATCCTAGACAACAACCAAATGATTATCCTAGACAACAACCAAATAATTAACCCTAGACAACAACCAAATGATTATCCTAGACAACAACCAAATGATTATCTTAGACAACAACCAAATGATTATCCTAGACAACAACCAAATGATTATCCTCGACAACAACCAAATGATTATCTTAGACAACAACCAATTATTTACATTTTTTTATATTGAATATAGAAGTTATGCACGAAAAGTTACTAGTTTTTGAGTTCCAATAAAAAAAAAAACTGGTAAAAAATGAACTTGATAATAATAAATTAAATGATAATATATTAAATTTTGAAATAAAATCGATTAAAAGTTTAGTTCTAAGCTAATGAATTCATATATTCCTCCGGATCCGATGTACCACTCACAATATGATGAAATAATTTAAATAATTCTTGATGATTTTTTGTTTTCGCTGGAATACTTAAACTGCTAGACGATGTTGCACAAGCCATTGGAATTTTATGTGCAGCTAAATGTCTAACAAGTTTTTCTGCACCTAAAAATATCATACCTAATTTAGTATTAGGCTAAATCAGCTATGCGTCAAATTTAGCAAGTTCAATTCCTAATAAAATTTGGTATTTACAAATAAAAAAATGGGAAAAATCATCTTTTTTCATTATCACTGAAAATTATCTTTGAAGATAATAGAAACCGTCTCTTCGTTTTTGAATTCTTGGATGTCAAATCTGATATTATAAAATTTTCGACTATTTGAAAATTATTAAATAAATTCAACTTTTGATGCTTTGTACTTTAAGTCTGACAATATATAATATAAATGAACCTGGCATTAATTCAGCAGCTTCGAGACCTTTAACATAACTGTCTTGATAATATTTGGAAAATTCCTCTTCCGAACATTGTAAATTTAATTCTTTAATTAAAATTGTAGCAGTATCTTGTTCTTTGCGACCAAGAATCTGTTGTCGTAATACTTCAGTATACTCTCCACCAAAATGTTTGCACACATCATTAATAATATCTTCATATAATTTTTCAGTATCTAAAAATTATACAATTAAAAGAATATAAATAAGTAGTAATGGAAAAGTCGTAATAAAATTTTCATTTTTAACAAACAATAAATTATGTTTATGAGAAAAATATGATTGTGAATTTATGATTAGAAAACGGTTTTGTTTTAAAACCGTTGGCTGTTTCAAAAATCAAATAAAACGTTTCAACTATTATCAATCGCTTGGATATCGAAAGATTTTCCTGGTATGGCATGGAAAATCAAGCTATTCAAGTGTTTTCCAAATCATTAAAATGACTCCAGATCTTATACTCTATCGAAAAAGAAAAGAGTTGCAAAAAATTTGATACAGCACCCTTAATATTTGAGCTATTCATAGCACAAATCCATTGACAGAATCAAATAATCTTCGATTCTCCTCAAAAAAAAAAAAAAAATGAATTTGGAACGCAACCTTTTGAATTCAAACAATACTGGCTTCATACATACAGACCACAATAATGAACACATGTCAAGGTGACATATTTAAATGATGCAATAAACTTGAGCTGAAGCAAAGAAAACGTTTTATAGATTTTTGAATTAAACTTTGATGTGTTTTTTTTTTTTTAAATATAGTTTTGACATTAATTATTAATTGATTGGTTTTTACTCGAAATAATAATTTTAAATTGATTTATTTTTTAAAACTAAACTTATCTTACCTAACAGTAATCCATCGATGTCAAAAATAATATATTGAACATTTTTATAAACCATTGTAATATTTAAAAAAATAGTTTAATACAAAAATATTGTATAAAATCTATCTAAAAAAAATAATTTCAAAAATTTAGTTTCTTTTTTTACTTTATTTCGATCCAATTTTACAATGTTAGTTTCTTGAAGAATTTTCAACTAAATATTAAATGATAACATTTTGTTAAATTTAAATGTTTATAAATACGTAAAATACTCCAGTTTTTAAATTTTTGAGGCTTAGAAGCTCATTATTATTAAAGCCATCATTTTATTATAGATTAGATTGTATTTCGTAATCACAATTCGAACAATTTATGAAAACTGTTATAATTATCTTAGACAGCAACCAAATAATTATCTTAGACAGCAACCAAATAATTATCTTAGACAACAACCAAATACTTATCTTAGACAACAACCAAATGATTATCCTAGACAACAACCAAATGATTATCTTAGACAACAACCAAATAATTAACCCTAGACAACAACCAAATGATTATCCTAGACAACAACCAAATACTTATCTTAGACAACAACCAAATGATTATCCTAGACAACAACCAAATAATTAACCCTAGACAACAACCAAATGATTATCCTAGACAACAACCAAATGATTATCCTAGACAACAACCAAATAATTAACCCTAGACAACAACCAAATGATTATCCTAGACAACAACCAAATGATTATCTTAGACAACAACCAAATGATTATCCTAGACAACAACCAAATGATTATCCTCGACAACAACCAAATGATTATCTTAGACAACAACCAATTATTTACATTTTTTTATATTGAATATAGAAGTTATGCACGAAAAGTTACTAGTTTTTGAGTTCCAATAAAAAAAAAAACTGGTAAAAAATGAACTTGATAATAATAAATTAAATGATAATATATTAAATTTTGAAATAAAATCGATAAAAAGTTTAGTTCTAAGCTAATGAATTCATATATTCCTCCGGATCCGATGTACCACTCACAATATGATGAAATAATTTAAATAATTCTTGATGATTTTTTGTTTTCGCTGGAATACTTAAACTGCTAGACGATGTTGCACAAGCCATTGGAATTTTATGTGCAGCTAAATGTCTAACAAGTTTTTCTGCACCTAAAAATATCATACCTAATTTAGTATTAGGCTAAATCAGCTATGCGTCAAATTTAGCAAGTTCAATTCCTAATAAAATTTGGTATTTACAAATAAAAAAATGGGAAAAATCATCTTTTTTCATTATCACTGAAAATTATCTTTGAAGATAATAGAAACCGTCTCTTCGTTTTTGAATTCTTGGATGTCAAATCTGATATTATAAAATTTTCGACTATTTGAAAATTATTAAATAAATTCAACTTTTGATGCTTTGTACTTTAAGTCTGACAATATATAATATAAATGAACCTGGCATTAATTCAGCAGCTTCGAGACCTTTAACATAACTGTCTTGATAATATTTGGAAAATTCCTCTTCCGAACATTGTAAATTTAATTCTTTAATTAAAATTGTAGCAGTATCTTGTTCTTTGCGACCAAGAATCTGTTGTCGTAATACTTCAGTATACTCTCCACCAAAATGTTTGCACACATCATTAATAATATCTTCATATAATTTTTCAGTATCTAAAAATTATACAATTAAAAGAATATAAATAAGTAGTAATGGAAAAGTCGTAATAAAATTTTCATTTTTAACAAACAATAAATTATGTTTATGAGAAAAATATGATTGTGAATTTATGATTAGAAAACGGTTTTGTTTTAAAACCGTTGGCTGTTTCAAAAATCAAATAAAACGTTTCAACTATTATCAATCGCTTGGATATCGAAAGATTTTCCTGGTATGGCATGGAAAATCAAGCTATTCAAGTGTTTTCCAAATCATTAAAATGACTCCAGATCTTATACTCTATCGAAAAAGAAAAGAGTTGCAAAAAATTTGATACAGCACCCTTAATATTTGAGCTATTCATAGCACAAATCCATTGACAGAATCAAATAATCTTCGATTCTCCTCAAAAAAAAAAAAAAAATGAATTTGGAACGCAACCTTTTGAATTCAAACAATACTGGCTTCATACATACAGACCACAATAATGAACACATGTCAAGGTGACATATTTAAATGATGCAATAAACTTGAGCTGAAGCAAAGAAAACGTTTTATAGATTTTTGAATTAAACTTTGATGTGTTTTTTTTTTTTTAAATATAGTTTTGACATTAATTATTAATTGATTGGTTTTTACTCGAAATAATAATTTTAAATTGATTTATTTTTTAAAACTAAACTTATCTTACCTAACAGTAATCCATCGATGTCAAAAATAATATATTGAACATTTTTATAAACCATTGTAATATTTAAAAAAATAGTTTAATACAAAAATATTGTGTGAATTTTAATTTATAAAAATACTGACACTGTGTGATTGACACTGATATTGATTTTCAAATTCTGAAACACTATCATCACTAAGTAAAATCGTAACGTGGATAACTTGATATCTTTGTAAATATAAACGAAACGAATTTGTTTATTACCAAAAAATTTATATTTAAGCCGATTTTCTTTTATCTATCGATCATGAATTCTAATATATATATATATATATATATATATATATATATATATATATATATATATATATATATATATATATATATATATATATATATATATATATATATATATATATATATATATATATATATATATATATATATATATATATATTGTAGTCAAGACGCTATTAGATTAGTCTACAAATTCATTTAGTCAAGGAGCAAGAATTAAATCTTATTGACATGTAGCCAACATTTTTCGTAAAATTGTTTATTTATAAATAACTAGCTGAAGATTACATTTTCGCGTTATTAGATAGTAGAAATTCTAAAAAATATTCCAATTATTATTAGAGAATTCTAAAAAATATTCCAAAAATAATCACAAAAAGTAAAAAAACATTTCTATTTTTTTGCCCGTCTGCGTTAGATTGCACGATATTTGACATAGCACTAACCTGCTCCGGTATCTATTGCCCTAAGAGGGTGTTATTGGGTGAAGGGGAGACATATGCCAGACCAGACACGGCCCCTATGACTCGAGACCTGTTCATTATTTAAGCTGAACTACCGAGATCAGCTAGGGGTCGTTGGTAAGAGTGATCGATATATTACTAGGTGGCATTCTTGACAAAAAATCATGAAAGCTCGGCTTCGTAAGGAACTAAATCGCCTAGCACTGAATAACTCAGACTGACCAATGTCCACAGCTCGATGAATGGGATTTGACGGGTTTCCCACACGAAACTCCTGTGTATAATCCCAACTAAACCAAGCCCGAAACAGACATGGTATTTGTATCTGTATAAGTCTTCAATATGTCTTAGATATCGAATATTTGGGTCTGAACCCATTTAACCCATTTATCACTGGTCCCAGAGGCATTTTTGTCTTCATGTGACAGGGTTTTCTGTAGAAAGGTCTACATCCGGGTGCTAAGGATATTTAAATAAAAAAAACTTAAATAACTATTTCTAAAACCAAACATGAAAAAAAAACCTTATTAAAAAATATATTTACTGAGTTTTAATAAATAAACTTATAAAAATTTTCAAATTTTAGTTTCTGTTACAGGATCGAAAATATTAGCTGCTGGTTGAGATGTTGACTCTTCTTCATTTGATGCTTCTGAACTGGTCAATGGACATTCAGAGTCTGGTCGCGTTAAAGCAACACCATCTTGTCCAAAACGCATACAATTAAAATGTAACACAACTAATGGTTGACGCTGTACCCGCATCTCCATGTCCATACACATATTTAAATTTTGGCCTGGCATATGAATGTTAAACATTTTCACACAAAATTCTATTTGAGCTTGTGGAATATATGGAACTGGTATTGGCATACATAACGGTGGTGGATTTTGAGCTAAAATTATATTTATGTACAATAATAAACATATTTAAATGTTTTAAAATTCTGTATATATTCAAATAAAATAATTCTAAAAATCTATCTAAAAAAAATAATTTCAAAAATTTAGTTTCTTTTTTTACTTTATTTCGATCCAATTTTACAATCTTAGTTTCTTGAAGAATTTTCAACTAAATATTAAATGATAACATTTTGTTAAATTTAAATGTTTATAAATACGTAAAATACTCCAGTTTTTAAATTTTTGAGGCTTAGAAGCTCATTATTATTAAAGCCATCATTTTATTATAGATTAGATTGTATTTCGTAATCACAATTCGAACAATTTATGAAAACTGTTATAATTATCTTAGACAACAACCAAATAATTATCTTAGACATCAACCAAATAATTATCTTAGACAGCAACCAAATAATTATCTTAGACAACAACCAAATGATTATCCTAGACAACAACTAAATACTTATCCTAGACAACAACCAAATGATTATCCTAGACAACAACCAAATAATTATCTTAGACAACAACCAAATGATTATCCTAGACAACAACCAAATGATTATCTTAGACAACAACCAAATGATTATCCTAGACAACAACCAAATGATTATCCTAGACAACAACCAAATGATTATCCTAGACAACAACCAAATGATTATCCTAGACAACAACCAAATGATTATCTTAGACAACAACCAAATGATTATCCTAGACAACAACCAAATGATTATCCTAGACAACAACCAAATGATTATCCTAGACAACAACCAAATGATTATCCTAGACAACAACCAAATGATTATCTTAGACAACAACCAATTATTTACATTTTTTTATATTGAATATAGAAGTTATGCACGAAAAGTTACTAGTTTTTGAGTTCCAATAAAAAAAAAAAAACTGGTAAAAAATGAACTTGATAATAATAAATTAAATGATAATATATTAAATTTTGAAATAAAATCGATAAAAAGTTTAGTTCTAAGCTAATTAATTCATATAAAAAAATGAATAGACGGCATTCGCTTACCTGAGAATTTATTTGTATAAACAGATTCTTCGTTCCATAACATATTCATTGTAATGTCAAATTTACATGGTCTGTAGGTAAAATTCATACACCCTAAAATATAATACGATCAACCCAATAATAGAGTATTTCGATTTATAATGTAGCTATCTTCAGTATGAACTAGTTAAGTTTAATAATGAATAAACTTCTTTGGAGAAAAAATTCGATCATCAATAGAAGAAAAATAACATGAAAAAGTCAGGTGTGGAAATATTGTGTGAGACTCCACTAGATATTGTAATATCTGATCTAATCACTTTAAAGCTTTAATTTTTTCTCCAGAGAAGGATATGATTTTCTTCAAAATGCCATCAAAGCCTCAACTTATTTATCCTGATGCAGCTTATATTGTAAATCTGAAATATATTAATTATTCCTTAAAAAAAAAAAAATGTAAATTTTTTGTGAAACAAAATTAATTTTTCTCTTAGAGTTTTCCCTTTATGAATATAAAATTTCATTGTATTTTGAAAATTCATTTTCGACTTAATGATATTAAAATTTCTTATAAAATTTCTTACTAAAGTTCTTTTAATTGTATCCATGGTAATGAAGAACCCTATAAATATGAATGGACACCTTAAGGAGCTTTAATTAAATAATGAATTAGACGGACTACCTTCCCGGTCGAAATTAAATTGAGTAATATTGAATCCAGCACAACATCCACACGTTAAATCTTGACATGTGCATCCATTTGATCGTCCCAAATAGTATAAAGTTTTACGAAATCGCAATTGATCCGACGCTAACTCAAATTTGATGGGTGAACGTGTTTGAACATCGTAAATTGTAAAATCTAGAATCACAAGAAAAATTTTGATAGATTAAAAAATTGAAGGAGCTTTTTCGAGGACTGATAATAAATTTATTTTGTTTGGGATCACTGAATAGAAATTTCAAGGTTACCAAGCCAAAATCTGAATTTGATGATAAGTGATTGGAATAGGTTGGAATAAGCTGAGCAAATTTTAATTGCTTTGAATGAACTTTTTTTCTGAAACCTAATAATTTTTAGTTAGTTTTTATTTTCTAATATTAGTAATTCGAGAATGTTAAATCATAAGAAATAAAACAATCAGACGCCTGTATTGAAACTTATTTGAAATTTGTCTAAAATTGGTAAAATCTGTGTGAGAAAATTGGTAAACTTTTGTGGATTGTACGAGGTGGGTCCAAAAAATCCAAATCTATTTTTAATACCGTTTGAAGAATACAATATGAATAATTTTATCGAACTATTAACTTAACCGGAAAATTCTAAAAATGGTAAAATACAAAAAAACTTTTTTCACTTTGCATAGAATTTGGCCAAAAAATCCCCAAGCAAGCACAATCAAATAATTTTAAAACAACCAAAAATATTGGCTAATCAAATTTTAGCTTGATACTCATAAAATTTCAATTTTGAAACTTTTAGGAAAAAAGTATTTATAAATTTTTATGTGGCTTAATTGATTTAAGCATAATATTTTTTTTTTCTTTTCACAAAATTTTCTCCAGAAAAGCTTTCATGGAAAAATTACGAGTTTAAAATTTGCTGTAGTATATTTTATTGAATTATCTTCCAAATAAGGAAAAAAGGATATTCGTAAGTTTTTAGCCAACATTTCTGAGGACTCCATGAATAAAAATTTTTTTTCCAGAGAGAAAATAATTATACATACGAAAATTTCTTAGACTTTAGCAATGAAAATTATTTTTATTATTAAGTGAATATAACAACTAACAGTGTTAATTGTTTAAATACACGACGACATATGATTAAGTTTTAATGTTTATCCTATTTTGAAGTATTAATATTAATAAAACAGAATAAATATGCAGTCTATATAGTTAGTACCCTGCAACTAGGTATTTATAGGCTAAATTTGAGCTGAAATTGTGCCAAATTAAACAGCTTACGAGCAAATATTTCAAGCAAAAGTTGTTTGTTTTTCAGAAGCGAACACTTTTAGTACGTCAACTTTCTCTTCTCTTAGGGTTTAAAAGTTGGGCCGGCCCCCAATGGACTGATTTGGCTCGAACAAGAACTTAAATTCACTTTTAGCTTTAGAAAACACCACCAAAATTTTAGCCTAGTATCTTTTTTCGTTTTTCTTATCCTTGATGGACTACCAATTAGTTGATTTTTTGAACACCTATACCCGAATTTTCTTAGTGGCTACAATATTTTCTACCGTTACAAACACTAGATTAAATTTAAGATACCCTGTTTTGGACATACCGTAGCTGCAAATATTGAAAAAATTTTTAAGTTCTTTCAATGCAAATTTTAAGGCCGATTTTCACAACTGACCCGAGCCCTCAAAAAAAAAAAAAATTGTTACCAATTTTGTGTTTCGTTCAAAAGTAATAGAGGTATTTGCTTGAAAAAATTACCGAATTTCTCAACAAAAATTTTTATAACTTTTGCAAATGCTCATAAATAACCCCACATAAATTTTTTTTGAGCATTCGAATTACTTGTGGGAATTTTCCATACAATTTCTATGAAAAATTTAAAAAAAATTTTCAATTAGCTCTAATTTGAAATCATTTTTACCCTAATTTGAAATGTTAAAATACTTAATTTTATTATTTTTTTTTCTACCCTTAAATTTTTTGGAAAATAATAGATTTCAGATGTATTAACCATTTTGTACAAATTTGTTTTTGAATACAATCTTTACCTTGGAGTTGATAATTTTGAAGCGTAACCGTAATCACAGACATTGCCGCAAAGGCAAAAATAATCGTGTAAGAAGCAGCACTTGTTTTGATCATGATTAAACTGAACTGAAAACAAAAAATTTGTTTTTTTGCTTATTGAAATTTATAAAAAGCGAAATTGGGTCAAAGTGCCGTTACATTAAATGATTGTATGTCGCGGTCGCACGTATTATGGGCTAAGTTAATGTCTTTTTATTTATTATTATTATTATTTTTATTTTGATTTGCCTGGTCAGGGCTGGCTTCCAATGAATTTTAAATAGTAATCAGCTAATAATAATTGGTGGTGTATACCAAGTATTTGTCTTATTTGATACAAGTCCAGCCTACAGGCGGATCCAATTGCCACGTGGTGCGTACGCACGTTTATTCAACACCATACTGTGATACAACAATGTGATATCCTCCAAAAGGATTGTAAGCTGTCAGTTTAACACGCGCTTATCTGAGTGCGTCTTCGAGCTAAAACGTCCGTCGCCGTCAAGACGCTTCAACAATATACACAAAAATAAAATAAAGACGACGCAATGACTTTTAATTGTTGTGCAAATTAAATTCAAATTTTTCCCAGGTGGAAAAACGGTGATTTTTGTGAAATTTTTTTGTTTGTTTTTTTATATAAATTTCGTACAAAAAAAAATTTCTCTGGGTTGTACGAAATTTGTTTATGTGTGATTTGTGAAATATTAAAAAAAATTAAATTAATCAATTTTTACTTCAAAGGTGATTTGCCATTTTTTTTCTGCTTTGTCCAAAACAATTGCTGTTTTGCCTCCAGTTTTTAGACGCGAATATTTAATAAAAATCTGTTTTTTAACGGAATTCTATAATCGTCGCAGCTCGTTCAAATTCAATAGACTTTCTATGCTAAGGAAAATGTTTTTCTTCTTTTTTGGCATACCAGATGACCACCAGCCTTTTAGTTAAAAATTCTTAAATATCTTTTATTCATGGTGATTTGCGATTTGGTTTTTGTTTGTAACAATTGATATTTTGCGCTAGTAGTCTACGAACTTCAACTTATTATTCGAATAAATAAATCGATTGTAATCAATAACTAAGCATTGGAAACAATGCCATATTTAAATAAGGTCCCAATATTTATTGAAAAATATATCGAACTTTATCAGATTATATAAATTCTTAGAAATATTTTATACAATAAAATTCAAATTTTATTGATTTTTATCAATTTGACATATTTAGATCCAAAAAAAAGAAAAGACCTTTGTTGTCCTCATCATCAGAAAAGGACGACCGCATTTACTTATAAAATTTTTAAAATATCAGATTGACTAAAAACTTCTAATTCTGTTGGGGTCATGAAAAACTTCCTCAGATTTTGAATTTTTATTAAATTGCGGTTTTTATTTTTCGAACTGTTTTCGAACAAACCTCGAAAATAAATTTTTTTAATCGAATATTAAACTAGTGATTTTTCTTCAAGACAAAAACATTTATTAAGGATAATTTTAATTTAGAAAAATTATTTAGTTTATAAATTATTTAAATTTCGTTAATAAGTTTTCCAATATAAAAAAATTTTCGGCGGATAATAATTAAATTTTTATTTTAATTGGCCATGGAAAACTCAATTTTATTAATTAAATCTAATCGCGAAAAATAAAGTTAAAAAAAAAAGTTGATTATTTAATAATTTTTGGAAACAATTTTCGCCAAGTAAAAAATATTTGAGTTTTGCAGGCTTTAAATTTGAACCATAAAAAATGTATTTTCTTTCGACATTGCAAACTGTTACTCATGAAAAATTGTTTTCAAATGAAATTTCTGATATCGTTAAACGCTGGAAATTAATACAAAAATTTATATATTTTTTTTAAATTTACACAAGCAACTTTGAGTTAAGCAAATTTTTCTGAGATCTTTGTTTCAGTTCCATTAGTTCGATGACAAAAAGTGTGAATTTTGTTTCCGCAATGGAAAATTCTGTTTAAAAAAAGCTCATAGTGTAGTTCACAAAAGTACAATTTAAAGAGAATTAACAAGTTTCTAGTATTTTTGTCAAATTTTCTGAAAATGTATAGAATTAAGATATGGCTTTCCTTGTCTCAAAAATACTCCAATGATACTAGAAATATTCAAGCTTTTAATTCGTATGTTGAGCTTCAAACGATACACAATTCTGTATATTTTTTTTTCAAAAATTTAGAATTGTTTTTCACAGTGGCCCAATTTTTTTTAAACATAAATACAGTTAAATTTGAAATTGATATGAATGAAAAAATTTTGAATTCCTAGAAACCACCTCAAAATTTTGATATGACTAGAAATGATTAAATAATTTTATCGGGGTATCGCGTTGCGAAAAATTTTGCAATAAACAAACATTCACTAAAGAATTATGAAATTTTAAATTTTTGTTAACGAGTTATCCAAAGTCCATGTGTTAAATAATTTTTCATGCCAATATAGATTTTGTATTGCCGATGAAAATTACAAATGTTTACTTATAAAATTGTATCGTTAAAAGTTGAAGTTCGCTATTCGCTAAAAAATGGAAATATAATTTTCCTTGAACGAGTTTTCCAAAGTTATAAATGACCTAAAAAAATTCGAAATTTCATTTCAAATAATGCGTCGAGAAAAGTGATCTGGTTTTTAATGCTCTAAAAATTGTAAACAAATTTTAGAAAATAAATTTTACATATTTATTGATAAAGGATTAGAGATGGCTATGTCATTATTTTATAGGCCCAAAAATTGCCCAAAAAAAAAAAAAATTTTGTCCGAATAGTCTGATCAAAGAATTATTCTGGCATATTTCAGAATGAATAATCCATTCACTGCCGCCGCAGCGAGCTTCGCCGAATTTCGTCATATGGAAATGTACAATGGTCTACCAGCGCAATTATTACATCATCTACATCCACAATTCCTGCATCCAGGTTTACCATTTGGTGCGACTGGTGCATTTCGACCATTGGTCGAATTAAAAACATTTCAAACACCGTCGGCTTTTGCACCACCAACAAAATGTCTAAAAATTTCTACATCTGTCAACGATAATACGGAAATAATGACATCGCATGGAACAAATCATTCTATTTCAAATATGTTTTCACCGACATCACAGGATAATCGCAATTATCCACAAAGTCATACGGATTCATTGTCACCGATTAGTGTATCAATGTCACCGCCACTTGGACCACGATCTGCATCCAATGAATTGATACAGAATTCATCGTCTGATTTATCGGAACGGAATGGTACAATTAGCAATGATGGATCCACAAATTCTGGCACGGATGTTAAACAAGAGAATTTAGAACAACAGAATTCCGATGGTGGACCTGGATCGGAATCGGATCGTAATGAAAGTGTTAATTTGAGATTGGATAGTGTTTCAGAAAATCAGCGAATGTTTCGAGGTAAGGCAGCATCACTTTGTAATATTTTCGATCACTTTTGATTATTGAAACTTGAATTTTTTATTTATTATTTGCCAAAAATTTCTTTTTTTACCCCTAAAAATATTTTTAAATTCTGGAAAATTGAGCTTAAAGAAAGCTTTTATTTTTATTTTAAAATTTTTAATACATTTGAATAATTCATTTAATTCAAGAATTTAAAAATTTGGGTTTAAGATATTTAAACAATTATTTTTGAGTTTGAATTTAAACAGAATTAAAAGAAAAATAGTTTTGGGCAATATTTTGTAGTAAATAAAAATTTTCAAATAAGATTTGAAAACGTTTCGATCAAGTGGCAATAAAAATTGCGGCCTTTTTGATTTTTTCATTAAATATTTATGATCAATAATTATGTGAATTTCATGAATAATTATGTTCACAATAATTTGTTGAAATTTTAATCGCTATACATAAAATTCACATTCGAAATAAATATATGAAAATAAAAATATATTTCTTATAATAATTATAATATTTTATCGCAAACAATATACTGACAGCATGATTCAGAAACAAATTTCAATTTGTCTAAAGATATTTTTGATCTACATGGAAAAACCTCTTATAAATTATCCTCCATGAAAAGGACTTTTAGAAAACCAAAATGGTGTTTTGCATTGAATGAATGTCTTTGTTTTCAGTGATTCGATGCGCTCCAAAAAGATCTTATCACCAGATGGTGTAAGAATTAAGTTTGAGTCATAATTTAATTATCCTCTATGACTAAATATGGCCTTAAGTTAATTCTAACACTATTTGATATAGCTCAATTATAACGATAGAATAAATTTCGATTTTGTATATCCATTTCCAAGTTCTTTGAATTCTATAAATAGGTATTTCGAGTAAAAAGTAGTCATCATCAGTATGGAATTAGCTATAATCGTAATAATTCACCAAATTACTCGTTGCTAATTTGGTGATGGTCTATTTGTGGTCAAAAAATCGAAATTATAGAATACTCTTTGATAATATTAATAGAGTGGATCCTATAATTTTGTAACTGATACACCCTGTAAATAATCGTGTAGTCATATTGAAAGTCTGTATTTATTTGTAAATGGATTTTTATGTCTATATTGAAAATATTGTAAAAAGTGAATATAATAATGGGCTTGTAAAAGTATTTACAAATGTTCAAAGCTTCAAAGATTCTTGTACAGATTAACAAAAAATCACACACTCTCTCTTCTGCAATCGTCCAGTCGTCCTCCACAGTCCACATTTATATTAACCAAAGAACATCTTTTTGTTCGCTATGAGACACACACAAGCCTCATCTCTCTATCTAAGACTTTGCTCTCTGTCACCTTATTTATATGCACACAACTTGACTCAATATCTATTTTGCATAATACAAGATTTACTTTCAAAAAAAACAAAAACAAAAAAACAAAATTGTTTTGATCTCTGTTTTTTGAATTAAATTTTGTTCTTGTTTTATTTAAATTAGGCAGAGACGGTCCTGTATTTAATAATAAAAAACAAAAAGATTTATTTATTTGCTTAAACAATAAAACCAAGTGAACTACTGTTGAGGTGTGTGTTGTATTAAGCCGCCGCAGTCTTACATTCGATTCGCGACGCGACGCGACGCATATCACTTCAATCATTATATTGTTATAAGAAACTTCAGTTATTATCACATTCAAAATTTATTAAATCTTTGAAATTGGAATTAAAAACCTCCTTTTTTTTTTGGAATTCGGTTAAAAATATGGTGAATTTTTGACCAACTTTTTCGAATAAAATTCGATAAAATATTAGACATTTGTATTTGAACAAGTGAAATTAATAACTAATAGAGTTAATTGTTTAGTTAATTGAGTCATATGATTGAGTATCATTGTTTAAAATATTTTTGTTTTGATTAACATTCATAAAATACTGTAAATATCCAGTCTATACAATTATATGTGTTTGAGCTAAACCAAATTTGAGCTAAAATTGTGAAAGAACTTAAATACTTTCCGAAAAAATGTTTCAAACAAAAGATGTTTGTTTCAAAGAAATCCCAAATTTGCTCATTCACGAACTCAATTTTTATGTGAAGAATACGTGATTGAAAATTTCAGTATCTCATTTATAGTATCCAATCAATACAGTTATAAAATACATATATAATAATATTTATTGTAATTTGTGTTTATTAGATAAATTTGATATTAAATTCTAGTAAATCGAAACATTTTATCGAAAAACTGTTTCAACTAACGGTTATTTGTTTAAAAGAAAATAAATATATTTTATATTTCAAATTTTTTTATGGTTTCAAAGTTCTTGAGTAATTTGGACTCAGAGGACCGTTTTTGTTCATTCATGAACTGAATTTTACTTTTTAAGCCTAGAATTCATCCAGAGCCGGATTTATCCTTAGTGCCACCCCTGGCCACTCTGCAAAACACCGCCTCACTACCGAAATATAATACAATATTTACATAAAATGAATTTTTTATATAATACAATATTTAAGTACAACTTTTAGCAATCGGTTGAAACCTTTAAGAATCTTCTAGAACGCTCCAAGCCCCAATGCGATCGATCTAGTGTAGTTCAAAAGTTATGCGGGGCTTACATGTTTATAAACGTTTTCTCAATTTTGTTGATGAAACTGCAATATTTATAATTTTCATCATACTCCTGAGAATGAAAAATATTATTTTTATTTATTATAATTTGAAGATGTGTTTAACATGATGACACTTTTAAAAGCATTTTTCATAACGTGGAGAAAATTTCTTGTCTCACTCTACGAATTTTTCCGCCCTGGGCACTAAGAGCCTTGACTGCCTCAATTATAAATTCTGAGCTGAATACATTACCAAAATTTTAACTCGCTATATCTTGTCGTTTTTAAGTTAATCTTGATGACTTTTGGTATAGGGCTTAAATATTTTGTAGTGTTACAAAATTTTACACTAAAATTCAGATTGAATATATGTCGAGTATTGTTTAAACGATTTGTGTATGGTGTTTTTTTGTTGTTGTTTTTTTTTTGTTAAATTTTAGTATGTTAATGTTAGTTATAATGATAAACATTTACATATAAGTCTATTTATGTAATTATATAATATCGGTATAGTATAGTTGATGGTTACACATCGAAATGTGTGTTGATTTATGAGTATTTGTATGTTGATAATAAACATTCATATAATAATACTTCACATTTCATTCAGAGCTTGCTAACTCTCTAACTGAGCCATCATCATCATCATTGAGCACTGAGAGCACATGGTGTACACTCTAGTACTACAATATATAGCTCTAATAAACGTATTGCAGAGACCAGACCAGACCCAACCAAACCAAAGCACATATCGAACTGTGTGTATATTGGACAACAATTTATGTAATGATCGGTAATTTAGCAAATGTATAAACATCACAAAAAAAGAAAATTATATTTTTAATAATTGGGGATCATAATTGGAACAGGACGTACCGAAAAAGACAAGTTTATATTCAAATCGAACTAAGCAGAGCCCCTCTTTAAATAAACGGTGTTGTACATATGGACTTTGGAAAATCACTACCAATAGCTCTTCATGATTCAGAACATTTGAGAAATTTCATTTATACCTTGATAAAATTCTTACTCAAGTTTTTACTTCATTTATTCAATTTACAAGGTGTCTATTCCCTAACTTTTACCGGTCTAACATTGACTTTTTCTAGACTATTATCATTTTTAAAATGATTTCCAGTTCTGGGCCCGAACAGAGACTTGTGTTCTTGGGTGAGCAACATTATCGAATAATGAGATCAAGAACTCAATAATTATTACGAATAGTTAAAAAAATTAAATTCATATTTTGAAAATTCAGAAAAAAAAAATTCTGCAAATACACAAAATTTTCAACAAAAGAGAATCAAAAGCAGTAAAATAAAAAATGCAACTAAATATATGATGATGATAAAAGGTGAATTTTATTTGGTATCAACTACAATTGAGTACTAATAATAATATAGTAATCCGATAATTAAACAAACAAAATATTAATCCTAATATTTGAGTAACTCATTAAACCCATAAACAATACACTATGACTATGGCTAAACAATACCTCCTTGCTTCCCTCCCTCCCTCACTAAAATACATCAATTTTTTATTTGTATTTTTCATCCGAATAAAAATTTATCATCGAAAGCAAAAAAATATTATTAACTGGAAAATTTGTAATAACTAAACGTAGTCAATTTCGACTGCCATCACAATAATTCAAAAACAAAAAGAGATAGCAGGCTGAAATTTTTGTGACATGTTCTATAAAAAGTGAGTTTCAGTTAGTGAATGAGCAAGATCGATTCTCATTGGGTCCAATAGATTCTTGACCTAACTTTTAAACTATAAAAAATAGAAGAAAAATTCAAATACAAAAAAATGTAAATTTTTTTGTAATAAATTTTGTTTGAAATATGTTTTTGTAAAATGTTTGAGCTCACCACAATTTTAGCTCAAATTTGGCTAATAAACACATATAGGTTAATAATAATATAATTGTATAGACTGGATATTTATAGGTATTTTATGAATGCTAATTAAAAATAGTTCAAACAATGAAATTCAATCATATGTCGAGTATGTAAATAATTAACTCTGTTAGTTGTTATCATCATTTGATATATATTTTCAATTTAAAACAGGAATTTTAATTCCTAATGAAATTTACGTAAAAAATAATTTTTTAATTAAATATTTCTAAATAGAATTCCCTTGTAATCAATTTTTTCAACTACTAAGCCAACGAAATTTTTGTAAAATTTTCATTTCATTAAAAAAACACAAGGAGAACAATAAAAAAAAATGGTAAACTAAAGAAAATTTAATTAAAGTTTAGTTTAAAAAAAAAACAGCTAAATATTGCAACATAAAATAAATAGGAAAAACCGTTGAATTGAGTTAAAAAAAAAAGGAAAAGTCTGGTGGCTTTAAAACACTCATACAATTACCAGAGTTCCAGATATTAACAGATATATGAATACTTAACAAAGCGAGAAAAGTGTTTGGTTTTTCAGTATAATGAACATGATTATTTTCCAACATAACACTGACTGTGTGCTGTTAGATATACAACACACAAATATCATTCTGTGAAAATTTCATTGTTATCATATTTTTACCTCTATATATTCATAGTCCGCGGGAGGTAGCGCGTTCCATTTATCATGATGATTTCATGCCGATCAATTTTCGATTTTAATTGAAAGTTTATATGACGTTGATAATCGAATGGTGGGGTTCAGCAAGCGCACCCAAAGTGGAGGAATAATAAAATATATATCAGGTCGTTTGAAATTAATAATAGAGTTAGATTCAATAATGTAATAAATAAATAAAAATAGTCAGCAGAATATTTACGGGTGGAATAATTGTCAGCTGAATATGACATTTGATTGCCTTAGATGTAGATTGCATCGCTACTCAATAGAAATTTTTATCCCTCTCAGAGCCTGCTGACTTTCAAAACAGTGCATGACTGCTAATAAACATGGAATTCCAACATTTTGTTGTAACAACATATTGGTAATAACAATACGTATTATTATATAATTGTATAGACTGAATATTTATAGTATTTTATAAATGTTAATTTAAAAGTAGTTTAATTTAATGAAATTCAATCATAAGTCGAGTATCTAAACAATTAACTCTTCACTTGTAAATATAATAATTTTGATACAATAAAAATATCTACTTTGAAATTCAAATAAATGAAGTTAGCAAATTTCCCTAATCAGCATGAAATATTTCTGTATATTAATTAAATTATCTAAGCTCAGATATTAATTAAGTTAACACTGATTTCGTATTTTCAATATAATTTCTTCTCTAGTTAATTAATATTAATATTATGTGGACCGTTTCTTAACAAATTTTTTTTATACAAATCACAAATATTGACATAAATTTGATAATATACATCACATGTATGTACATGGAGGTTTGATATGAGTATTTTACACAATATTTTTCCACAATTACCTATTATGATGAGCGTCCGCGTTTATGTACGTTTCACTCACCGATACACGATACGATGCGATGTTGTGAAAATGAAAATTGTAATATATATTCGTTTCTTAATGCAATCATTTTCATGATGTGTATTATTGTATGAGATGAAAAGGCGTTTATAAGGGGGGAAGAAGGGGGCTGGTGAGTGATGGGAAAGTGTAAATAGGTGGGAGAGATAGAGAAAGAGGGTGTGAGTGGGTGAGATACGATGGTTACGAATTTAACGTTAATAAAACTTGTCTCGACAATGGAAAATATTCAAATTGTAAATATTGTATATATTTAATATTTTACAGTGTCAACTTTTCTTTTTTTTTTTATTTATCATTAGATGTGAAAAGCTCATATTTTTCCACATTTCCATTTATCCACAGAGTTTTCACAGTATTTACTTTTATTGTACGGTTCGTTAAAATCGGAATAAAATTTTCTTAATTAAAATAACTTGTTTCGAAATAATTCAAGATAATAATTAATTGTCTCTAAATATCTTATATTTATTTTTATAACTATTAACATTATTAAAATGAATTTCGATTTTTTTGGCCCCAATTTCCTGGATCAAAATTATTTTGTACTTATAAACACGTATTTCGACTACAAAGTATAATAATAAAAATCAAAATAATTTAATCTAGGAAATTGGGGCAAAACAATTTTATCCTCTAGTTATCTGGATAACAGACATACGAAAATGGACTAAGTGATTCTATGAACATCTATACCAAAAATTTATTAATACCTTTAAAATATTATTGGTAGCGTTGAAAACCTTAAACTAAATTTATTATGCCCTCATATGTCAAGTCTAAAAAAAAAAGTTTATTGATTTCAATTGTGTCACATTAATTTTTATTTAAAATGAAAATTTTGAATATGAGATGTTGTATTGTTTGGTCCAATAATGGGTCACACATATATAATAATAAATAGTATAGTATTCAATGCGCATTCAAGCACACACATGTAGATATTCGCGTATACTTCGAGAGCTAGTTGAAATTTTCTCAATTGATTTAGGTTTAAAAATTTCATACAGAGTCAGTACCAAATTTTAGCTTGCCGTAGGCATCTAATAATAGGCGACTAATTAAGACTACAATTTTTTTGCGGATACTGTTTTCAGAATAAGTATAAGGCCCAGCGCACATCATCGGACAGTCTTAAGTAAAATTCTTAAGTAAGCGCATATTATCGGGTTTCATCGGATACGTACAACGAATTACAAATGAACCAATGAACTTTAATAATTATTCTCTTTCATCTAATACAATCAGAAACGAAATGTCGAAGTTATGTAAAAAAATACCCTTTTTTTGAAATTTTTCTTTACGATATCTCTAGAAACAAATTAAGCGATTTTAATTGTATTAACAGCGATCGACGTGGTTTATTAAGGTTAAGAGCTGATTGGTTTTTGGAGTAGATCGATAGAGCCGTTAAAATTTATTCCAAAAACACTACATTAAAAAAAAATATTTTTCTTAGTTTTTTGGAGATTTCTTAAAATTGTATTCAAAATCTAAAGCCCTTTCGAATGGCACCAACCGCGATGAAATCGGTCTAGCCATTCAAAAGTTATAAGCGGTTCAAGGAACCTTCTTGTAACCTCAAAACGTCGAGATCTGATAAAAACTCGATTTTCTTCAAAACAACCAATAACTTCGCGATTTTTGAAAATTATTTTCTTAGCGGAAAGTTAAAAATATTAATAATATTGAAAAGTTTGAAAGAAATTTTTAGTGAGTGAAATTTTTCTTATGATTGTTAATCAATCGGCCACGAAAAAGTTTCTAGCGGCTAAATTAATATTTAAAATGTGATGATGTATGGATATTGTATCCATGGCCAGTGTGTGCCAGTGTGTGTCTGTGTCTATCTATGGTATAGATACAATACCTACATACAGATACAAAATTATTCATTCGAATACCAATAAAATTAAACATGTTGAAAATATGCGAATCACATAACGAACAAAATGCAATTCTAGTTGTTGGAAAATGATTCTCGTTCGTACTACAGTCGGTACGTGAACATTTACATTGTAAAACTCTCTACATGTTAAGCCATGTACATTCAATGCCCTACCCTATCCTCATACCCAACCCAATCCTTTCCTCCTACACTCTCCATGTATACCCATTCTCACATACTGGACACAATCATAAATTTTAAACGATGTACCCCTAACTCATTTCTAACAACGAGATTTCTTTATCCTTTTTAACACGAAACAAAAACAAAAAATACGATTATAATGTTTTTTCATGAAAATTTTTGATATTAGATTTACGGGGTTTTTCATTAAAAAAAAACTGATAGAAGTGCCATAGCATCTTTGAGTATCAATCACTAAGTATTTAATCGGATATAATTACAATAAAATATCTATAATTCGTACTTACAATTATCAAAAAAATTGATTGAAATAAGAAAACTTGAATCTGTCGATTGTATAACCCCTCCCCCTCCAACACTTCTGTCTCTCGAGTAGGAAAAATCTCCAAAAATAGAAAATTTTTTCTATACATATTTGAAAGATTCGGATTTGCACATTCAATGAGAAATAATCAGAAAGAAATATAGAAAATTTACCAAATTCTTTCGATGACAATTTTAAAAAATATTAATTTTTTTTCTATGCAAGTTTGCAAGAGTTTTTTTTCAATCGATGTGGAAATGGAAAATAGGCCAAACCAATATATTGATTTATATTTGATTGAGATTTCCATTTCACATAGCAGCTAATTGTAATAATACAATGTTTTTAATTGATACAGTAAATGATAAATGCTTTTTGAAAGTTGCAGCAATCCTGCTAATTTTTGAATTGGTATTTTATTTCTATTTGTCGGGTTTGGTAATTTGGTAATATGGTACTTGGTAATGGTAATTGGTAATTGGTAATGGTATTGGTTGGTATTAGTTGGTATATATTAATATTTATATTTATAGGTGTAAAACAAGTTGCATAAATACAGAAATTGTTAACAAATTAAACATTTTACATTGATTTAAAATGATTTATTGAGAATACACACACAAACCAAACGCAAGCCACCAAACACAAACAATTCATATATTGTATAAAACTATACGCTAATATTACCCTAGCACCAAAGGGGTTTCCATCATCGAAATGAATGAGACTGGATCTCATCCAGTAGCGCATTTAGGTTTGAAGACGTCCTACGTCGGAGACAATATGGCGCTCATTTAAATTTTGAATGAAAAATATGAAAAAAAATCTAAATTCGTAAATAAATAATATGCTAGCATTAAAAACAAAAAGATTTTTAAAATCTATCAAACCGTATTTTTCCATAAAAAACTAATGGTTTTATGTCTTAAAGTTTTTTAGTAGGCGAAAATTTGTTTTCATAACGATTTACGAAATTTCATTCTCGAATTTTCAGACTATAAATGTAAAAATACATTTAAAACAAGTGAAATTACCAACTAACAGAGTTAATGTTTAGATACTCGTCAACGTATAGTTAATTATCAATGTGTAAACTATTTTTAATTATAAGCATTCATAAAATACTATAAATTTTTGTGTCTTTAAAATTTTCCTCTATGTTTTATGGTGTTGGTTGGCCATGGATCTATTGGATCCAATAGATCGATTTGGCTCATATACGATTATAAAATCACTTTCTATGTCGTCTCGATCATAGACATCCTCTCTGATACTAGGACTATATGATGTATATTTGTATAGTATATACGTACAGTATAGACAACTATCATAACATTGTGATTGTATTTGTGTGTTGAGGGTTTGAGGGGGGATTTATGAGGATTGTGAGGGTTGCATGTAGGGTTGAGAGGTTGAGAGGTTGAGAGGTGCTAACACTTCTAACTGTGAATCATGACTAATTACCACACAAGTGTAAATCCCGGAATTATATCCGTTATCAGCATCGGCTTTTAGTTAAAATCAACTTAATTTTTATTTAAAAAAAAAAAAATAACAAAAAATATTAGTAGAAAAAAATAAAATCTTTCTATTTCCTATCAACAACTTTATTTATACAAATCATTATCCTTTTTATGTTTTTTTTTTTTTTTAAAGGATATGCATTTTTTTTACTGCATTTTATTATTTTTAATTACCGATAAAAATTGAAAAAAATTCTACTAATATAAGATTTTCCTAAAAAAAGAAAAATTTTTTCTTAAAAGAGCAAGAGTAATAGTGCAAGATCCCAGAGTCACCAGACTATACTAAAGACATTGATACACGGTTAAAAATTAATTTTTTATACTTTGTGACGTCATAAAAATAAAAAATTTTAACTTTGCCCTATTTCTCTCGACTTTTATCCAATTTTGGAAAACAAAGTATGTAATCCTACTAAATTTGGGTCATAGTTTTCAAATATTTAATACAATTTAACGTATCTATAATAAATTTCAAGATAATACGTGTATGGTCGTAATATTCCATATAAGGGTTTAAGTAAACGAATTATTATTAATAAAAATGAAAAGTAAGACCCAAAATTAGTGTATTTTAAATAAAAGTTCACTCAAATCGGTTAAAGTTTAACCAAGATATCGAAAAAATTAAATTTCTAAACTTTGTGACGTCATCAAAACTAAAAATATTAATTTTGCTCTATTACCATTATATTATATCCAATTTTGGCAAACAAAGTATGTTTTTCTACTAAATTTGGGTCATAGATTTCAAATTTTTAGTTAAATTAAACATATCTATAATAGATTTCAAAATAGAAGGTGTGTAGTCATGATATTTCATATAAGGGTTTAAGTAAACGAATTATTATTAATAAAAATGAAAAGTATGACCCAAAATTAGTGGGTTTTAAAAAAAAGTTCACTCAAATCGGTTAAAGTTTAGCCAAGATATCGAAAAAATTAAATTTCTAAACTTTGTGACGTCATCAAAACTAAAAATATTAATTTTGCTCTATTACCATTATATTATATCCAATTTTGGCAAACAAAGTATGTTTTTCTACTAAATTTGGGTCATAGATTTCAAATATTTGGTTCATATAAACATATTTTTATTAAATTTCAAGGTAATACGTGTATGGTATGATATTTCATATAAGGGTCTTAGTAAGTGTATTATAAATATTAAAAATGAAATACATGACCCAAAATTAGTGGGTTTTAAAAAAAAGTTCAATCAAAGTGGTCAAAATTTTCCACATCAAATGCATAAAACTAATATGTTGAAATACCAGCTTAAATGACAAATTTATCAAGACTAAAGGACTCATAGAGCACTTCTGATTAAAAAGAGGTTCAATTAAGATTAAGATTGATAATTAAGACATTTAATTTTTGACATTATTAAATAAATTACATCCCCCCCTCCCCTACCTTGTTGATCCTTAACAAATAGTTATTACAAATAAAATTTTAATGACGACAACAACCTTGTTAACCTGAGAATGAAAATATTTGTGGAAATAACCATTTATTTGTTGATGGATAGTAAAAATGATTGTAATAATAATAATAATAAATGAAAAGCATGTGGAAAATTTTCATGATAATCGTTACTTAAAAGATTTTCATATCAGAGTCAAAGTAACATACCGGTTTATTCATAAATGTGGTAAAACACACAGAGCTTTTTCCACACTCCCTCAAAAACATCATTTTGTGTTACATTACATTACAATAATAATAATATTTTATCGTAAGTGCTTACGTAGCCGCCTTCAATAGTCAATATTTCAAGTATTTCTGCTGGGGTCACATAAAATTAGTTGTCATGTAATTGAAATTGTCATGTAAATCACGTTTAAACACAAAATTTTGGTTTAGACTGAAGTTCAAAGTAATTATTACATAATTCATGTTTCAAGAAAAATAACGAATTTTTATAAGGGCTTTTCATATTATTGATATTTTTTGCCAACCTAGAAAAATTTGACAAGATATTGCTAAATATTATTTACACAAATTTTCAGGCTAAAATACCTTCTCAAAATTGTCTACCAGATTATTAGCGTTGAAGAATTTTGTAAGAATGTGGTAACTAGGCCACATAATGTAAATGGTCTAATAACTGTACTTTGGCTGATTTGACTTTAATTCGTTTGCAAATTTGCCTTCCACTAGTTTTAGAGCGTCCAAAAATCAAGTAAAATTCTTTACTCCCAAAGAGATTACTAGAGAGTTCATGGACATTCGATAAAAGAAAATTAGAGTAACAAAAGAATAATTGTGTTAAGAATCTCATGTTAATAAAATTTCAAAGTCTAGAAGGCGTTGGTCACGTAAACACTTCCCTAGTACATTCATGCTTGTACCATACAAGTCTCCCTCTTTCCCAAAGCTCACCACACACCATCTACATTCTGGTTCAAATAGTGCGCTTAAAACATTTTCATATGATGTTATAATAATATTATTATGTAGAGAACACGATGTTCCATTCCAATCTGACTAACGTCGTGACGCCGTGCCGCGCCGCGCCGCGCCACGTTGTCCTGTAACTGTAATGGTTACACCGTGCCGAGAGTTCCTTTACTATATATTTTAATGTTTCTATATTCTAGTATTCTTTACGTTACTGCCTACTAAATTATTACTGAAAAAGCTGTTCTATGCAGCTTCACGTTTCGATAAGACAATAATTATGAATTAAAGATACTTAGACGGGTTATCATGAAAAAGTTAAAATAACCTAAGGGAATTTCAGTAATTTTAGACCAAAAAAAATTCAAATGTATTAAATGGAATTTTGGATCCACATTAAGAAAATAAAATAAACTGTAAAGGAAAATGCGCCTTTTTTCGATTTAGAATATTGTCTTCTTCTGTATTACATTTCCATTTTTAGCCTCAATTTCCTAGATTAAAAATGTTTTGTATTTTATAAATACGTATATCGAGTACAAAGTAGTCATCATCCGCATGAATTAGGTAGTAGTAATGATTATCTGAGGATATGTTACTCGTTGCTAATTTGTCTGCGCAAACCGTCACCAAATTAGCAACGAGTAACATCTCCTCAGATAATCATTACGACCAGCTAATTTATACGAATGACTTTGTACTTTGTAGTTGAAATACGTATTTAATAATTAATAATTAAATTGGGGAAAAAATCTAAATTTATCGAAAATTCCTAGAAATCGTCTATAGAAACTGGTATTATGACGAAATTTAATACGATATTTTCAAAATTCTAATTGTTTCATGGACCAGATGTCTGAATTTTTTGGGTTAAAAATTACATCCGATAATGATTTTTATTCAAATTGAGAAACACGAAAAAATTTCCAGCTTTGTCGAAAATAATTGTTCCCTTTCTTGTACCTTGTAATAAATATAAACTAAGATTGACTAAAACCAAATAGCTTGGATAAAATTCGAGTTATTATTAAATTGAATCTGGGGGAATATATAGAAATAGAAATATGAACATTTCTATAAGATTTGTGTGGTGAAGTCATGATCATGATGGTGGTGGCCAACTGAACTAATTAAATCCTTTAACAAAGCTAACATTAAAGTTACCCCATATTCTTTCCATTCTAGCATCTACACAAACCCTACTCTCCTTCTCATGTATAACTTACATCAATTTTAAACACATACGAATGAGTAACTATCATCATTTAAGGATGTTCGAGTACGGTCTTATATAGGAGACTGTGTGCTTCAGACATACAGTTGGCAGCAAAAGTGTATGGAAGCTAAGATGCTTGGGTTTGATGATGTGCTATATCAAGTGGTGGATAATTTAGGTCTCGTTTGATATGCCACCATTGTTTTTGCTTTTCGTGGGATTTGACCTAATTTTCAATAATTCTTATAGATAAAATTAAATAAAATTTTTGATTCGCCTATAATTAATTAAATATAAACATGAATTTAATTATCATTTAATAAATAACTAACATCGATAAATACAAGATAAAAACATTTTTCGTTTCGTCTATAAATTTTGACAATACAAAAATCCTACACTACACTTAAATACAACACAGATAATTTGTATTTTGATTGTAGGTTTCTATCATTGCTAGTAATAGTATAAAGTATCTCCGTAACCGCCGTCGGAAATGAATATTTTCAAGTAATAAAGCCGACGCCGGTAAACTTAATTGTCGAATGTAACAACCTGCGTTCATTTTATTAATAGCGGGCTAGTAGTTATTTTTTCAATGATGTGATGGCGCTAATTCAAATATATTTATAATATATAAATTTGTTTTATTTTTACAACTGTGATTTTATATTTATGGTTCATGACGTTTATTTATTAACCCAGAATAATTTTTGATATAATATTTGATAATTAAAACTCAAAAAATATTAATCAGTTTGAACATTAAAATCTACCCAGGAAATTTGAAATATACGAAAAATTTAACAACTACGAAAAGTTTATAGAAAAATTGGAAATTTATAAGAAAAATACTTTTAAAGAATATTTAGATAAGGGATAACATAAGCCCAGAAAAGGAATTCATTGACAGGTAAAAGCGTAAATGAAAAATTAATTTATTTTTACATTTATTAGGATAAATAAATTATAATCTTAAATTGATATTTATTTCATTTAATCGTCGGTCATACGCGGGTATTGTTGGTCTAAAATTCTTAATTTGGTATGCAAATTTGTACAGTACTTTTTTTTAATTTTTTCAAAAACAACATATTAAAGATATTGAATATAAAATAATCTTTATAGTTCAAAAAACTTAAATTAATTTTACCATTTGGATAAAACGTTATTATTCAAGATGGACTGCTTTAGAGTGATCAATATATAAAACAATAATAAATTATTCAAGTGTCATTAATTTTTTACAAACTTATAGCTTATTTATATTATCATTATGGTTTTTATACAAAATTAAAGCTGTCATCCAGAATTTATTGAAAGTATTTTTATTATAAATGATTACTTTTTCTACTAATTCTTCAAAAAATGTTCAAATTTTTGTCCAATTTTAAATTTCATGTTGAAGCATGATTGTGTTTATGAGTCGTTATCGTTGATAAAATCAATGAAGACTCAAATAAATATCGGTTAAAAATGACAACCGTTTTAGATCTGTCAAAATTACCGCTGTTACAGATAACTATCAACTGTCGATTATTAATAAAATGACCGACGCCAAAGCTATTATAATCGAATATTAATTTTGCCGGCACGGGTATTACTATTTTAAAAATAATCGTTGCCGGTTATAGAGACCATTCCTAAAATAAATAGACCTAAATAGATAGAATATAATGTAATAGTAATAGTAATATATGTATATTATGTTATATACAATTAAAATAATATCTTTAAATATTATTTTAAATTAGCTTTGTGTTTAAAATGTTGAATGTTATGTTGAATATTATATTATATTTGTTGAATACACAATTTAATAATCAAAGTATTAAATCATAATTAATAAATTTATATATTATATTATTAAAATAATAATAATAATAATAATAATTACGCATCTCACTTACTCCAATTAGATTTCATTTACTATTTATTAAATAATAATAATTGTAACTTTATTGATTCTATCTTTTATTTAATATATATTCATTCTATTGATAATTTATTTTTATTTTTATTAACGTTTCAATAATTTAATAATACTTTTACTAATATTTCATCGATTTTATTGCTATCAATCTTTTAAGAATAATTGCCTAATACGTTCAAATAAATACTTTCAAATCGTTTAGATTCATACCAATTTTATTTCAGAATTAGCTAAATTTATATACGTATAGTAAAATTAATATCTATTTGAATATATTTTGTGCATTTTAATAATGTCAATTATTATATATATTCAGTATTTCTGTATTTTAATAATCGATTTTGAAATTTAAATTACTTTGAACTTGATTAAAAGGGGAGAAGCAATCTTTGGCCATCAAAAAGTTACATCCGGCCATAATTCGGCATGCGACCTACGCGTTCAAGGGAACTAAGGAAGTCTTTTGGCCCAAAGAGCTCGTCAGGTGAGAAGAACCTTAAGATTTTTATTTTCAGGCCTATATACAAATCAACTATTAAATAATTTTGATAATGCTAGAACAGTAAAATTTAGGGTTGTAAAAATAAAAACAAAAAATTTTGTTTTGGTTAAAGTTTAGCCAAGATATCGAAAAAATTAATTTTTTAAACCTTGTGACGTCATCAAAACTAAAAATATTAATTTTGCTCTATTTCCCTCAATTTTTATCCAATTTTGGTAAACAAAGTATGTAATCCTACTAAATTTGTGCCATAGATTTCAAATATTTAATTCAATTTAACGTATCTATAATAAATTTCAAGATAATACGTCTATGGTCACAATATTTAATATAAGGCTTTAAGTAAGCGAATTAAAAATATTACAAATGAAATCTATGAGTCAAAATTAGTGGGTTTTAAAAAAAATTTCACTCAAATCGGTTAAAGTTTAGCCAAGATATCGAAAAAAGTTAAATTTCTAAACTTTGTGACGTCATTAAAACTAAAAATATTAATTTTGCTCTATCACCATCATATTATATCCAATTTTGGCAAACAAAGTATGTTTTTCAACTAAATTTTGGTCATAGATTTCAAATATTTAATTCAATTTAACGTACCTATAATAGATTTCAAGATAATACGTGTATGGTCGTAATATTCCATATAAGGGTTTAAGTAAACGAATTATTATTAATAAAAATGAAAAGTATGACCCAAAATTAGTGGGTTTTAAAAAAAATTTCACTCAAATCGGTTAAAGTTTAGCCAAGATATCGAAAAAAGTTAAATTTCTAAACTTTGTGACGTCATCAAAACTAAAAATATTAATTTTGCTCTATCACCATCATATTATATCCAATTTTGGCAAACAAAGTATGTTTTTCAACTAAATTTGGGTCATAGATTTCAAATATTTAATTCAATTTAACGTACCTATAATAGATTTCAAGATAATACGTGTATGGTCGTAATATTCCATATAAGGGTTTAAGTAAACGAATTATTATTAATAAAAATGAAAAGTATGACCCAAAATTAGTGGGTTTTAAAAAAAATTTCACTCAAATCGGTTAAAGTTTAGCCAAGATATCGAAAAAAGTTAAATTTCTAAACTTTGTGACGTCATCAAAACTAAAAATATTAATTTTGCTCTATCACCATCATATTATATCCAATTTTGGCAAACAAAGTATGTTTTTCAACTAAATTTGGGTCATAGATTTCAAATATTTAATTCAATTTAACGTACCTATAATAAATTTCAAGATAATACGTGTATCGTCGTAATATTTCATATAAGGGTTTAAGAAAGCGAATTATAAATATTACAAATGAAAACTCTGACCCAAAATTAGTGGGTTTTAAAAAAAAATTCACTCAAATCGGTTAAAGTTTAGCCAAAATATCGAAAAAATTAAATTTCTAAACTTTGTGACGTCATCAAAACTAAAAATATTAATTTTGCTCTATTACCATCATAATTTATCCAATTTTGACAAACAAAGTATGTTTTTCTACTAAATTTGGGTCATAGATTTCAAATATTTAATTCAATTTAAAGTACCTATAATAGATTTCAAGATAATACATGTATGGTCATAATATTCCATATAAGGGTTTAAGTAAACGAATTATTATTAATAAAAATGAAAAGTATGACCCAAAATTAGTGGGTTTTAAAAAAAAGTTCACTCAAATCGGTTAAAGTTTAGCCAAGATATCGAAAAAAGTTAAATTTCTAAACTTTGTGACGTCATTAAAACTAAAAATATTAATTTTGCTCTATTACCATCATATTATATCCAATTTTGGCAAACAAAGTATGTTTTTCTACTAAATTTGGGTCATAGATTTCAAATATTTAATTCAATTTAACGTATCTATAATAAATTACAAGATAATACGTCTATGGTCGTAATATTTCATATAAGGGTTTAAGTAAGCGAATTATAAATATTACAAATGGAAACTATGACCCAAAATTAGTGGGTTTCAAAAAAAAGTTCACTCAAATTGGTCAAAATTGTGAATAATATATTTCATAAGATTTGGACAATTATTTTTCGAGTTATTAATGCGCGAAAATTGAAAGATATTATTACAAGACTGTGATTATTGTAGAGGTAACAATCACCACAATCACCACCCTTAAGTAAGTAGGTATCTTCTTATCATAAGTATTATGATATCATAAGTTTATATATAAAATTTTTATGAACTTTAAAACAATCTTATTATTATTAAGTGGATATTTTATTAATAAAACAAATCAATAATAATCATAATTATTATTAATTAACACAGTAACATTATGATTGGATTTTACTTGTATGTGATGTAATTAATTATAAGATTCCTAAATCAAGGGCTGTACTTAAAAATTTATTAATCAATACAGCAAATTATTAAAAAAGGGTAAGCAAAGATTCTATTTCTTATTTGTGATCTACAAACTTTAATAGTCATTTATGCTTTTATTAATGTTTATCAAAATTTCCTCCATCATAAAAACAGGAAATAAAAACAAAAATATTATCACTATAAATCGTTAAGGATTCTCCCAAAATTTGTAAAAAAAATTTGGCAAACGGTTGACCCTAGAGGCCATCCATGCAACTTCTCGTTAATTTCATATCTAAGCACTTCAAATTTAACATATTTTAATGTTTGTGAGCTTAAAATTTTGTTTCCGAATATTTCGTTAACGACGATGTCTCTCGAATCAATCAACCGATTTTCCGCACAGAGGTAGTCAAGGAAGCTTCCTGTAACCTCAAAACGTCGAGATCTGATGAAAACTCGATTTTTTCAAAACGGGGGTAAAACCAATAACTTCTCGATTTTTGAAAATATTCGATTTTCTTAGCGGGAAATTTTTATCCTAATATAAGTCATGAATACGGACGGCCCTGTTCTACTAGTGAACATGATACAATAATTTCAGCAGGTCACAATCAATGAAATTTGATAAGTGTCTTACAATAATTTATTAAATCATTTCGATAATAAATTAATATTTAAAATAATGACGTCATTCAAAATTTAACTCTTTAAACATCACTTTTTCACCATTAAATTTTGATTATAGTTTTCAAGAAAATTTATTTTAAAAAATTTAGCACGCTCCTATACGCCTCAAATTAAAACAATCAGATAAAGTTTGTTTTTCTATTAAATTCACCATTCAAATTATTAATTAAGATTCGAAATACACTAAATACTATTAATGTATGAGAATAGTTAGGAAGGGGAGTCCATCCTTCGTAATCATGGTGTTTCAGTGTAGGTATGGTCAGGGTACTAAGGTTTCAAAAATATTATCTACCTCGAAAACATTACCATAAAAGCTCTCCAATTATACAATTAATTAATACAGTAATAAATTCAATATTATTATATATAATAAATTTTTCATAGCTATGATGTATTTCATATATTTTATGAATGCTTATAATAAAAAATATTTCAAACATATTAATTATTATATGGATTACATATTTATTGTATTTTATAAATGCAAATAATTAAAAAATAGTTCAATTATTGATAAACTGTATTAATTAATTAAGAAAATGCTAATATTTTCATAGAATTAATTTCATTTGACTTTTTGATCAAATAATAATAATAAATAAATAAAATTGTTAAAAAACACACATAAATGTAGGGAAAAATAAACATAAAAATAATTGATGTGGGCGCAGAATTATTTTCCAACAATTTTTCGTGAAGTGATTAAATGCAGATAGTAGGCACTAAAAATTTTAATTTCTTGTTATTTTAAATTGTTTTAATAGAATCAAGTTTTTAAGTGGTGTTTAACACAAAGCTTTATATATTTAAATATATATTTCAAGATTTAAAATATTTCTCGAGGTGAGGCTGTAGCGAGTAGAGGTAGTAGGGTGGTATAGGGAGAAGTTGATACCGTTGACAACTGGTGGTATCTATCGTCTCATAAGGGATGCTTTAGCTTTATATATATATAAATGTGTGTGTGTGTGTACTTTAATAAGTATAGTTTTTAGTAAAACGGGGAGAATTTAAAGTATAACACGATAAAGTTTAAAATTAAAACAATAATACTAAGGAAGAAAAGCTACACTATACTACACCATGGAGCTTTTCTACTTATTTACTATTAACGGTAAGGTGAAGAAGAAAGAAGCTATTATGTTGTGTAAGACATACACAAGAAGTGAGAGCTTTAAGTAGACCATTCAACGGAATTATTAAAAACAATTTATTAGGGGGATGATGTTGCCTGGCTTGTTCACTTCACTTCAGTTCAGTTCAGTTCAAGTATATGTAGCCTCTACTCACTGTATCTGTTCAGTCAAGTCAATGGTCCAAGATGCCAGGGCCGCCAGAACTTATTTTCTCATAAAATGCATGGGTCAAGATAGTGATCAAAAAATGCAACGACCTGAATCCTCCACGCTTACTTCAAATTTTGAACTCACTAATTTTATGGTGTATTTTATAAATTTTTCACCATTAACATTTTTTGAATACATAAATAAAATATTACAATTGGCTAATGTTTTAAAATAGGTAAAAAAAATGAAAATAGGCAAAAATGTGGCTTTGATTCCATAAGACTTGTAATCTTGTCTCACTTTATGGATACAGAATGTTAAAGGTAGGTAAAAAGTCTCGGGGGCTGATTTCTGACAGTATAAATTATAAATTTTTAAAATATTTTTACAAAATCAGCAAAAACACCCTGTATCCTTAAATAGGCCGCCGGCACAAGAATGCAAACCTTGTTTCATGTATTTTATTAGCGAGAAAATATTTAAGGTAAGACAGACGGTCCTGGTATCTTGTTCTACAAGCTGTCTTGTTGATAGTGAAGACAGCGTGTTAACTGTCTACATCTTGTCTTGTACGCTAATATCCACATGTACTGTACAATGTACACCACCTTCTTAACAATGTAACTTATACCCTTCGTAAAGCTTTCTACCTATATCAAGTTCAACTACAACCTTTTAATTACAATCACAGAAACAATTTAAAAAATCTATTATTGCAAAAATTAAATTCAAAAAATTATTAAAAATATTGGTCAGTTTTGAGAAAACATGAAAATCGGGGGTGGTAAAATAATGAAAATAAATTTTTCGAAACGTCATCATCAATATTCTAATATTTAGACGATTATTAGTGCTTTTTTTGATGAATGCTATTAACTCTAAAAGCTTAGACTGCACTAAGAAATAATAAAAAAAAAACCAATCCTCTTTGAGTGAACAAAAACTAGGGGGGAGGGTTTGAACAAACTTTGATCTTAATACTGTGGGAATAAAACTTTTGATATACCCGGTAAGATATGTTATAGGTGAATATAATAATATTGTTTATAAAATGTATTGTTTAAAATATATGGACCAAATGTTTTAAATATAAACAAAGTGATTGAATTGTTAAACAATGGTTCACAAAACTGTTTATCAGTCTACTAGTTAAGTCATACTTAGTCATACGAGTGGTCATTAATATTGTTTTATTTTTAAACACCTACTTAAAAACGATTATAATTATTATTATTATCAATATTATTATTAATATATTTATTATATCTGAACTTAGAATTCATTCATCGAATCAAATTTCTACATTTTAATCAATTGCATTAATTAGAAATATTAAATAATTCTTGTAAATGATTTAGATAAGAATTAACTCTCTTATTACGAAATAAAAAAACCTAATAGTAGACACATCTTTCTATATGTCAAATATGGACATATAAAACAAAGATAAACAATATAATTATTTTCACGCACAAATATCTAAAAAAAAAACATTATTTCAAATAAAATTTGCCCCATGTATAATCTCTAAACATAAAACCGAAAGAAAAAGTTTTTCGCGAAAAAATATTTCTAAAAATAAAATATTGAATTTTACAATCGAATTTTTTTTCTAGAAAAAGTACTGAATGTTCAAGTGAAGATTATGTATACTCAAATTGATTAGATTTGGATAATAATTTTTTGAGCTTTTAAATTTTTGAAGCCATGCTTCTTTAAGCGCGTTATGAAAAAATCACACAAAATTCACAGATTGAAGCCGTTGTTATGATTTATGTGACACTAAATATATTTGTATTTATTGAATTTTTCAAATTTAAACTGAGCTTTATTAATACTGTGTTGACTGAATATCCTTCTACAGTCCTTTAATTATTTTATTGTAATTAAAAATTGCTTTTTAATGATGCCAAAGAAGTATAACTTGTGACGCGCGTACATAAGTGTACACACACCCATTATTTTTTAATCAATTTTGTCGCGATTATGATAGAATAGAAAATAGTGAGAAGACACTAAGTTTTATATGCTTTGAATGGGAACTGACCCTCGAAATTCTGAATCTTGAACTTAAATCACGATCTTACCAGTCCAAAATAAACAAAAACTTCAATCTTAATTGAAGAGAATTATTATAACCTATAAATTAAAAAGTACATGAACCAAGCCATGCATATTGATAGTGATTGATGTTGTGTGTTTTATAAAAATGAAACTGAACCCTAATTGTTCCAATAAAAAATGATAATGTATACAAATACATTATGTTTATGTGTTATTAAAAACGCAATACGGTTCCAACTGTTGCTAAAATAATAAAGAAATATCTAATTTTATCAAATGTTTATATTTCAATTCAATTCAATTTCAAAAGTCTTTTCAAAAATTGATACTTTATGTGAACTGTAATATATACTCAACTCATATTTTATAAAAAGACCTCCAACGATGCTCAATCGTATCCATAATACTTCACTTGTATAAAATGAGCCTTTCATCTTAATGGGGATTATCAATAGTTGCTAGAAGCACACTCCTTTATGTAAAAGCTGTCAATTTTTACCTTAGAAATTTTTTTTCACGAAAAACTCTTTTCATAACATTTGTAAGTATTTTTTGAGTTATTTGTGCTCGAAAATTGAAATATTTTACAAAAAGGAGTGTACTTCTTCCAGCTATTGATAATCCCCCCAACGCTAGGCTCATTTAAAAAAGTAAAGTATGGTCGATAATAAATTTTCTAATTTTTTGTATTATTTGATTTATATAATTTATGCGCAAAAATTTAAAGAAATACAATGTATATTACATGATATTTAAGTAAACAGCTGTTATAAGCACACTCCATACATAAGGGAGTGTTCTTATAACAGCTATTGATGACTCCTCTTAATAAAAACTCAAAGATTACCAAAGACAATAAATTAGATCTTTATGAAATGTGAATTTTCAAATATTAAAAATTTTTCTTCGGTTTACGCAATTTTTTAAAGTGGTAATCCAAGTGGTTTACTTATCATAATGCAATAAAACTCTTTTCACGTTAAATTTTGCTATAGAAATAGCAAACTAGGACTAGAAAGGTATGTGGGAGAACTTCTCTCACATTAGCGAATACGCTTCTAATTTTCCTATTATGCCAGAATATTTGGAAACCCAAATCAGTTTCTCCTTGTAATTAATTTCAAGCTATCAAATTAACTCACATATTTTCTATAAAAAATATCATTTTAGGTGACAATTTTCTATAAACTAATTTCATGATTCTAAAATTCATCCTACACTAAATAGAAAAGCGATTTTAGTTGATGAAAAATCAAATTAGAGACGTCAATTTGGGTTTATCAAACCAAATTATTTCTTATAATACGAATGATAAAACCATTTTCGATCAAAATTTGTACTTATTCTAGATAATTTTTTAATTTCAATACCACAAATTTATAATAATTTCAGCATTAACAAAAAGCTAATATGCAAATTTCATGTATGATTTCAGTGGAACAACTTTATGGAAATAATATGCCAGAAAATGGATTTAATTTATCAACAAATCAACACAACGAATACACAAAATCACGATTTATGTTTGATCAAGGTAAGAATTTTCCTATTTTCCTATTTTTCATTAAAATTTTTTTTCAAAAGATTTAATTAAAAAGTATACACATTTAAAAAAAAAATATAAATATAAATAATAAAAAATAGGCATTAGCCAAACCAGCCCCGACCAGGCCAGGCCACCAAACCAAATGGTAATAAGAAATAATAATAATAATAAAAAAAAGGATGGAAAATAGGATAATTTAAAAGTGACACGAGAAAATTTTAAACAGAAAAATAATAATATATATAAAAACAAGTCTTAATTAAAAATATACCGGTGAAAAATAAATGAAAATGCTTTAGAAAGATTCATTTTACAGTTACAAGTAAGATTTAACATTTAAAATATCATTGCGAATAATGAATAAAATAACCAAATGGTCTTTATCTTATCATAACCATTGACTTACTAAATATAACATAATTTACTAGACTTACTTAATATACATAGATATAATTTAATAACATGATAATAATCTAACATCATGTTTATTTTTGAATTTTCATTTTCAAGTTATGGTATTGAGTCCAGTTTTAAATATCAAATTTTGATGTAAATTTAGAATCAGCCTGGTACCCTATTATCCTAGAGCTTGTAAATGGTTTGAGTAACGACCGATTTCCTGTGGTTTAGAGGGGGTCAAAAGCGTAAAAGTTAGAAGAAAAAAAAAAGATTTCAAATACAAATTTTAGAGCACAAAGTTTTCGATAAAAAAGTTTCTTTGTATGATTTAAGCTATTTTTAAAAATACCCGTTGATTTCACACCTATTTAACGATTAGATGTGTAGTTTTTGAGCATTTAATGCAATATCGCGAAATTTAATCACCCGATTGTAAAATAAATGTTGTTTTTGAATAACATTTGAACTTATAAACAGCGATAAAGAAAATTTTGAATTTTTTGCCAGTTTTTTTATGCACTCATTAAAAAAAATTATCAAATTAAAGCGATCGAAAAACGTAATTTAAATTGATGGACAATTCTTGAAAAAAAAAATGGCCATCAAATGTTGGTGGTCCCTTTGGAGGTCACTGTATCCATAAAAAATTATTTGTACAAAAAGTTGTTTACGAAATCTGAGAAAATTTATCAAAATAGATAATTTAGCAACAATTCTAGTATATAATTTGTAAGTTAATTGTAATAAAAAATACTAGTGATTATTTGAGGCAATATGTTAGCAGATAAAATTGTGTTTGGAGCTTGTTAAGAGGCTAATAAAAACATGTATAATGAGTTTTACCAAAAGATCTCTAACCTACCACCCCATTCCCTTTCGACATTTTCTAGTGTCTCACATTCTTTCAAAGCATATTTTCGTTACATAAATATCCAAGGCGTATTACTTGCCGTTTTGTTTGGTGACTATTTAAAAACATTGTAGAAAAGTATAAAATCTTTTTTTTTTTTGCTGTTGTACAGGGGAATGAGAATTAAGGAAAATGTTAAGTGACACAAAAAAGACCACCCCTTCGATAAAAAAAATAATATATATATATAAAGAAAAGCACATATATATAGCAAAGTAGCTGGTAACGTTACTTTAACCATTTTACACTTGTTTTTAATTGCATAAAAGAAGTTTTCCTCGAAAAAATTATTACATAAAAATGTTTTATGTTTCAATTTTTCTTGGTGCAAGTGAAAATTTCTTTTATTTTTTTTTGTACTTCATTTATAACACTGTGTGTTTTCCATATCTATTTTCATTTATCTTTCGTTACGATGAAGAAAATACTGCTTGTATACAGTTAATCATATTGTACTTAGAAAATTAACTATTATCATTTTCTAGATAAGGGAAATTATTGCAGTTTTTAGTTTTTTTTTTATTGTCTTTTTAATGTCTATTTTACACTTTTTTTTTTCTTTATTCGGTATATGGAAAATTCTATGGAAAATCACAGCGAGCAAACCCTATTTTAATATTTTTTTAAATTTATTTTTGAAGATATAATTATTTTACGAAACATTGGTCACAAAATTATTCAAACACTCTTATTATCATCCTAATTCAATTGTTTAAATACCCTACGATTACTGAATTTTAATATGTTGAAATTATTCTAGAAATAAAATTCGCGAACGAATAAAATCAGGTACAGTAGAGTAGTTGATATGTGGGACCCAAAAATTTTGGGACATATACATATCGACAATTCCGCAGACTTAAAGTTCACAAATCAGTATTGGGGTTAATCTGAGATGATAAATTCGTGCCTCGCTTGGCACAACTGGCTTGGATTTGACATTGACCTAAGCTTGACCTAATACTGGGGTGTAAACTTGAATCAATATTGATTTATGCGTTTACACCTTAAGTTTTTCAGTATAGAAACTTCGCTCGAGTAACGTACAAAGCCAAATTATGGGTAAATTAGAATAATTAGGTTGCTGCAAGCTTGAATAAACATTATGAGGCTGAAGTTAGGTAACAAAGTGTTGAGCTTTCAGTAATCATAACATGGTAGATGTTCGGATTTTCAGTAAATCGACCTTGAAAGTTGATTTAGCCAGTGTTCCAAATTTTGTTAAACATCATCTCAATAAAGATTGAAGCTTGACCCGGGTCTGCAAGTTTTTACATATGACATGTGTTTTAGAGAGTATGCCTTATACGGGAAAATGCTCTAAAATTTTCAATTTTATAGAATTAAAAAACAATTGAAGGTTGAATATGTAACTTAAGAGAAGTGTCCCTCCCCCCTTCCTCTTATTGTATACGTCAATGGATGAACGATAATAAAACAATTACCTATAGATATCAATTGAAACAGATGAAGAAATTAAAAGAAAACTCGTTATCAATCACAAAGCAATGCTGCAAAGTAACAGGAATCTTAAGATAATTAAAAAAAAAATTTAAGAAAAACAATTGAAATATAATTTCAGTTAATTACAAATCGTGAAAAGTTTTTACTGTGGGTTGAGAGACTGGAAAAATCAGAGGGAAAGTCAACACTTGAATTTCTATCAAACTGTTATAAATATATGTACATTTACTTTTTTTTGTGTAACTACCATGCTAAGAAATTGTGGGGATATTGGAACAATTTATTTGTTATTAATTTTCACACTATTGTTCAGACGATTTAGTGTAGTTGAAAGTCAAAAGCTGGCCTTAGTTCAGAGACCAGAAAGTTCATTCAATTGAATTTAAACGAAAAAAAGTTTGATTTAATTCAGAATTATTATTTTCATAGAAGTTATTTAGTTTGCATAAAATTTTGTGAGAAATCTATAATTTCTGTGAAACAACAATATTAGTCCAATTTTCAGCTTTTCTAAAAACTAGTAAATGTAAAAACTTCCGAGATATTTTTGTGAATATACTTTTCATTCAATAAAATATTCGTAACGCCTCGATTTGATTTTTAAATTTCGGTTATTTGTGCTTGAATTGTATTTAAATTGTAGTCATTTAACAAAAAATAATAATTAAATCTTTTGACATGTTTTAAATTATGGCATTTATGTGACCATAAACACGATATTTCCTATAAAAATAAAAGTATCGAAAATTGGTATTGTTCATTTTCGTCATATTTTGGCTTGTTTTACCAAAATTAATCGTCAAATCGAGACACCACGGCTATCGTAATCAAGGCCAAAAAAGGACTAATTAAATGATTTTATGAATTACATACCAATTTTTACACACTCACACACACTCCCATACACACACTTGACACTAAATTTAATATACACTCATATATACATATATATGTCAAGTATAAAATGCAACAATAAATACATCTTTAAAAAGAGAACACTATTTTGATACTGAATTCAATTTTAATAAATAAATTATGTAATAAAATTATTTTTTTATGACAAAAATATTCCAAACTGAACAAGTCGATTAAATAATATCATTTTTATTACACAGGTAACAAAATGTACAATTTTTATCAAACTAATAGTTGAAGGTCACAGTCAATAAATTTAAATAATATTTTAAGTAAATTAAATAAAAATTATTTTAATATTTCAAATCTAACACAAGTCGTCAATTAAAATGATATGATTTTTATTCGGATAGATAAATGCTCCGTGTATATGGAGGATGTATGATTCAATATAAATTTTTTTTTACCTTTTTCTTTTTTTTCGTATTTCCTTTGATGCATCCGTGTCAGTCATTCGTGTTTGGTGTCGGTTGACATAACGTACGATGTACGACTATAGATGATAGGTCTAGGAGTTGGTTCGTTGTCGATGATATGATCATCGTTACCCACCTTTCCCATATACCCAGACAGTGATGATCGTATACTAAATATGATACAAAACGATACGCTCACTTGGACTTGCCATTACGTGGATGGTTGAACCGTTTGATTCGGTTCGTTTGTAATTAAAACTTAAGATTTAATTTAAAATTAGTCTCTCTATTTTTTTTTTTTTATCTTAATCAAATTATATTTTTCTATTGAATTTAATGAAAATCCAGATGGGAAAATTAATTTTATTTTTTTTTTACTTTATTCTTTATGCATATAATAGTGATAAATTTAATTATTTATAACACAAACTAGAAACTAATGTCACTCAGATAAATCAGTCACTAATGCAACCGAGAAATAATTTTCGCGAATAGATAACTCTCCTTAATGTAATATCATACTATTTTCGTCTTTAAAATTTGGAATATACAATATTGGGTGCCTGTTCATAAGTTTTACCCGAAATATTATTCTAAGATAAACTAAAAATTTGGTATTTAGAAATGTTGTAATATTTTTTATTTTTCTCAAACAATAATGATCCAAATTGAAATGAAATTTGATATGCACACTTATTTTATATCTGGAAATTTGGTGGGTGCCTGTGTAGGCCTACTACAAAGCTTACTTTGTTTATCAGTAAAAACGGGGCTGAAGGTAATAACCAACCCTTAAAACTTCAGTTAGGGAATCAAGATGTTCGATCTAGAATCAAACATAAAACAAACACGCACCGATCTAAGTCTTTCATGCTATGTACCAATAGCAAAATACTCGATTTTTATGGTGTATTGAAGGATTCACGGATCCGGAATTCCAGTTAGGGAGATCATACAGTCTCAGTCTAATAAGAGCAGACTCCAATTCAATTATAATAAAAAATTTAATTCGAAAGAAATATTATTTTATTGTTATACGTCGACTTAAGCTTTGTCCAGAAGTGTGGGGGGGGGGTAGCCATGGCACCAATGAATCTTTTTCCTGGATACATTCTTGGAAATAAAGTAACGGTTAAACCGAAAATTGGTCTTGGAAATAACAAAAAGAAATGATTTTTCACATACCAAAAAAAAAATGAAAAAAGTCAATAAATAAAAATTATTAATAATTGAACTGTACTTCCTATTTACACCTCATACCCCTACTCTCCTTACAAATGTTATTTACAGTTTTAGTTGACTGTAATAATAATAATAATAATAGTAATAATATTTTTTTTGTCGTTATACCATGTAAAAGACTGGAGTAGAGTAACTCCGTTGAGTTAGAGAATTCGCTCCAAACTACCCGTGTCGTATCGTATTGTGTGTTCATTCTAACTTGTGTTCTAATAACATCGACATCCATAAAAATATTTCATCTAAAACATTGTTTGTATGTGTGTCATGGTATGAGATTGTAGGGTGTAATAAGATAGAGAGGGAGGGGGTTGGGGGTTTGAGAATAAAATAGTATACAACAACATTTCTTTTGTTCAAATAACGTTCAAAACTAAATTATTACACCATTTAATATTGTAACTTCTATGTCAAGTCAAACTTATACGACCGACAATATTGTGTGCAAAAAATATTTAGGGTTTTGTAAATTTAACAAATTAATATATACTAAATACTTTACATATACTGAGTTGTATTATAAGTGTATTGAATTCAACATTTTAAATTATTTAAGCTTATTCTGAATACGTATTTCGATTTAGAGAGCCAGGACATCCTGTAAGATTAGAAAATCTGATGGTAAAAACGCACAGTCCTTTAAAAAATTCTTATAAGAAATTCTGATCATAAATCAGACAAAATTCTTAATCAAGCCCATATCATTGGGTATCATCGGATACCCATGAACTTTCAAATATTTTTTCAAAAAAAATAGTATCTTTTTGGACTAAACTCCAAATAAAACCATTCTTTTCGTGCAAGCACGAGCTTTATATGTCTTTTAAGAGAATTCAATTTGAATTGGATCTATTATGATTTATTGTAACAATGTCAAGAGAACTTTATCCTGAGGGGCCACAGGAAAAGAGATTTTAAGGGTTTAAAACGATTTGAACTAAAATAAATTCTTTTTGTGTACAACACCAAAAATTAAATTTTCTTTGCGAACCATATTGATATGAATTACGAACAAGGAGCTTAACAGATTTTATTAGCTCTGTCAGTTTATGCTCAAAACTAGTAAAATTTTCACCCAAAAAAATTATTACATTTTAGAATCGATGAATATTTAATAAAATATTTTTTGCCAAGATTTTACAGTTTCAAAAAATCGAAATTAAATCAATTGTAATAAAAAATGAGAGAAGTAATATTTAGTAAAAATTTTGTTCATCCCTGTTTGATGGTGACATAAGAATAACATGATTTAGTAATAATAACTGTAATAAGGATAATAACATTCCCCGCGGTTTTTGGACAACAATCTACAACCTAAAACCGTATCACATTCAACACATCTAATAATAATAATACTATAAATGTTATGAATGGTAGGTAGGTACATTGTAGGGTAGACAAGGGACAATGTATGGGAGGGTGGGAGAGTGGTAGACGCACTACCAAAATATATATACGCAACACATATTGCTTATAATAATTTTTTTTTCGGGTGTATTATTATGTTTTGTGGGAGATTATGATGAATGTCATCAAATTTCATGTAAACACAACATATGAACCTACAGGTGTATTGCTCTACTACTATGCCACGGGATAAAATGTCTATATTGTATATTACAAAACATCATATAACTACCATATACAGTATGAACCATCATATTGAAGATCATTTTTTATAGTTTTGTAATAATTATACAATAATTGGTACATACAGGTAGAATCGAAGTTAAACTGAGTGCCGTCTCTGGACAGTGTGCAAAATGCAGCCCCATTAACGAAATTTTACATAAAAGTTTCGTAATAATTATACAATAATTGGTACATACAGGTAGAATCGAAGTTAAACTGAGTGCAAAACGCAGCCCCATTAAAAGTTAAAAGAAACTGCAATATTTATAATTTTGAACAAACTCTTGATAATAAAAAAAAATTTATTTCATTTATTATAATTAGAAGTTTTTAACATGATGACAGTTTTCAAAGTATTTTCCATAAAGCGAAGAAAATGATAAATAACGATACCTCATAGAAAATATAATTATTTTGTTCAAAATTTCCTTCAAAGAAAACTTTTGAATATTTCAAGAAAAAATTTTATCATAAATTATTGGAAATATTAAAAAATTAAAATTTTACTCAAGCCTTTTTTTCTTCAGCTTGGAATATTAAGATAAAGTTATCGAAACTTGCTGAACACAATAAAATGCATCCCGCTATGGATCACACTCACCACGCAACACCGTTACGATTTACGCCGACTTCAAAAGGTAAAAAATGTTTTTAAAGAAATTAGAATTAAAAATCGAAATATTTCATAAGTTTTTCCAGAATTTTTAGGGGTTAGAAAATGATATTAATTTCATTCTCTTATTTCAAATTAAAAAATATTATTTTGCCAAAGTTTCTGAACTATTGCCCTAAAATCTAAAAGATTTTATTTTTAAAACTAAATTTTCCTAATTTATCAAAAATATATCCGCCCGATGTAACAGGATTTACATAAAAATTTCGGTTGTTCAATTGTTCATATTCTATCAATTATGTATTGAAACTATGCACCTATTGGTTATTTTGGACAATTATTTAGACGATTCCAACAGGTGACTGGAGTCCTCAAAACAAAATTGGTAACAATTTTCAATTTTGTTCAAAAGTTTTTTGGGGTATTTGCTTGAAATAATTGACAATTTTTTCATTAAAAACTGCTATAACTTATGAAAATGCTGATTACTTTCTCTTGTGGAAATTTTGTGTAAAATTTTCAATGAATTCGTGAAAATTTTCTTTAGAATTCCCTGTAAAATCACTGTTGTTTTAAGATACTAATAGAAAATTTACATTAAGAATTTAATACAAATTGTGGTGGAAATAATGGGCATTTTCAAAAATTATAGCACTTTTTGTTGAGAAAATTGACAATTTTTTCAAGCAAATACTCTTATAAATTTTGAACGGGACAGAAAATTATTCAGTTTTTTAGAGGCTCGAGTCATCTTCGGTAATCTTTAATAAAATTATCTCTTAAAAAATTTTAAGTAAATTGAATAAATTTGAGCAAATTATTTGGAAAAATAATTATCAGCCTAAGAAAAAAAATGGACAAGAATAATGGGCAGTTAAATTGGATAAAATATTTTACGTGATAAATCAATTAATTTACGACTTACAGATAAGACACAAAATGTTAAAATTTTGGTAAATTTACTGGATGATTTTAAACTTATTCATATTATTTGAATTGGCGTTAATCCTATAAATGGAATGTTAATTTAGTAATTGACCCTTGTCTGACCTGATTAAAAATGTAAATCATCAAAATATCGCCTCAAAACAATGCACAGCCCAATAAAATTAAGTTTCTAGAATATTATTTGTAGAAAATTGCTATACAATATTAAAATAATGTAAAAAGTACAATTTTCAAATAAAATTCATGATAGTAAATCGGGATTACTATGTTGTTAGTTTTGCTGCTTAGGGATAAAAACAGGACAATTTTTATAAAACAAGATATTTAAATATGATAAGCATATGTACAAAAAAAAAATTCTTATCGGGATTTAAACAGGACATTAAATAAAAAAATAGCTCCGTCGCTTGTAAAACTTTAAAATATTGCACACATATGTATTATATGAGGTTGTGATTTTTAAAATATGCAGGGGGTGAGTTTGAAACCACTTACCACCCACCCCCGCTCACCCCTATCTCTCTGTAGTTTCTACCTTACTATACTTAAATGGCTAACAGGTTTGTGTTTGTGCTGTTACCCGTGTTTGTTTTTTCTTCTACCCGTTAAATAAAATAATATATGTTGTGATACGACCGACATTCACACATGAGCTGCTGAAATGACTACCCCCCCCCAACTACCCTCTTTAAATAACACCTCATTCATTCTATAATGTTATGTAACACATATTATAAGGGATGAAAATTCCCTTAAATATAACTTATAGACTTTGTACTATTAAACAAAGATAGACAATCAAATTTGAAATTTTTTTACATCGCTTAGGGCAAAATTCGAGTATTAATGGATCAAGATTTTAAGACAGGGCCTTGTCGCTCTATGTTTAGATTTTAGGACGTTCCCAAGAAAATAAGTTTTCGAAGAATCTTTTAGAAAATTTAAATATACAAATTTAGAAATATCGTTTTTAAGTTTTTTTTTTTATATTTTGTGGCACTAATTTTTAAAAAATTGTGCCATGCTATTAATGGATCAAGATTCTAAGACAGGTCGCATTAATTCATGAATTTAAGTTATAACAAACGATATTTGTTTAATTATTAAAATGAAAAAAAATTGGCAGATTTTTTTCTATTTTGTTTTCATGACCTGACAAGTAAAAGATTTGAAAAATCACGCAATGAAATTACTTTTGTATTTCTGTACGAGTTATAGATTATCCATCGTTAAAAGAGTTTTGAGAATCGAGTTCAGTAATCCCAAAAATTATCCCCTATAAACAAATAAACATTTTAATCTCTCTAGAATTTAACGTGCGTCAGAAGTAAAAACTGTGCATTAAAAAGTTAAACCACCGACTTCAAAAAGTGATTATTTATGCTTTTAAATTAAGTATTGTTTTTAAGGTGAATTTTAGGTTTTGGCGAAAGAAAATTTTTCTAGATAATTTTCAAATGTGTTTTTTTTTTTTGTTTTTTCGAAGTCGAAGTATCGACGTATCAAATATAGTTAGGGTAGACACGATGTTATGGTGTTATAGTGTTACATAGTTTAGTACATATTACACATATGTTTGGGTGTCAAAAGTTGGTTGGTTTGAGAGGCAATACAATTTGACGATAGATGGTTTGTTTGTTGGTTAAGAGGATATGGTTAGCGCGCTAACAAGATGACTATACTGAATAGAATGCGGCCATAAAAAATAAATTCTGCTATCAATGTTCTTTAATCTTATTTAGAGGTAACAACACATTCTAGTTTAGATATATTATAGTCGAGTACATTTCGAGGTTGTTTTGTAAATCGAAATAGAAATCTCACTTAATTCGGTAAAAACCTTTGTGACTTTCAATATTTCTAGAGTTTTTTGAATTCTATATAATATAAAATAAAAAGTTCACAATTCCCCATGATAATATTAATTCTAATATAGTAATATTCCTTCCTTTTACAGCCGTAAATTTATGATCGGCTATTTACAATGACACAACTTCCTTAATCTTTAATCGATCGAATTGAATTCAAAATCATTTCGGGTAGAGAATGTCTTTAATTTTTTAATTTAAAAAAAAAAAAACGTAAGTAGTTTTGGAAAAATGACAAAATTAATTTTTAAATAATTTTAGGATCTATTTTTATCACCTTTGCGATAAATTTCAATATTTGGACGGACACTATCGGCTAAAATATGAAATACTAATTTTTATGCTATAATATTAAGTAAACGAGATTATATTCATTATAACTCCTTTAGTTTTCGAGCTAACTAAATCAACGACAACTCATTTTGAATAACTTTTAACGTACTTTCGAAAAAGTGCAATAAGTTTTCCCCAAATTATGTATCGGTTTTGTGTTATGCGACCTTAAATGTTTAATTATTAATAATTTAGAATAATTAATAATTTGGTTACAATTGCATTTACAGAAATTAAAAAAAAAAAATTTCATACAATTTTTTTTTAAAGCCTCATTTTTAGTCACATATTTGTTTAATAAAATATGTAAGGTTTTCGATGTAAACATGAAAAATTTAAAAAATAATTCGATTTCGTCATATTGGACTATTATTGACTAATTTCACTCGACTAATATCACACATATGTGAAAGTATCAACTATCACTATCAGAGAGATGATGATAGTATGAGAGCTTGAAGCTTTTAAAACAAATCTTATATGAGCTTGAAGTTAGATTGGAGCTTCTTCATATTAGTTTGTCTGATGTTTTTAAATTACCAAAGATGATCATATCATGCGGTTTATATACACACACACATATGAGGAGGACTGACTGACTCAGTCATGTCATCTCAATCTCAATCTCATTTTACCTAACAACCTCAACGAAATCTATTTAAATTTTTAACTATTTTTTATGGGTTTTTATCGTCTTATATTTTATAAATTGCTTTTTCAAAAATTCATAGATGATGTCATTGAGTTTTTTTATTGTAACTATGATCAGTTTTTATCAGATCTTTATTCGGGCGGCACACCGATTATTGTACTCAAAATTTTACAGAAAAAGTTCAACTAATTGAGTGGAATCTAAATATTTTCAAACGTTTCGAAAAAGAAGTTTGTTTTAATTTATATTTTTTGATTTTTGAAATTTTCTCGAAATTTTCACGAATTTCAGCTCGTGACGACCGAAAGTTCCAAATTTAATGTCGCTGTTTATAGATTTTCTAAGATAATTTAATTAGAAAAATTAAAAAAAAAAAAAAAAAATATTTATTTTACAATCGGTTGATTAAAAAAACTACACAGAAATTGGCCTCTGGATCACTGTTATCGCAATATATGAAAAATTGTTCAACTCAGTCGTTAAATAAATCATATTTTTGAAATCTGCGGGTCAAACTACTAAACTACTAAAACATAGATTGATCGAAATCAGATACAAAAAGAAAAAGCATTTTCGCAATTATTTAAAATAAATCCTTTGAATAAATCCAAAAAATTGAAAATGTTTCCAAATCTCGATGAAACTATGTTTGATTCGCAGATTTCAAAAATAACATATCTTTTTAATGAATATCACATGAAATTCGCTCGTTGCTCCAGAGACCGATTTAAAATAATGCATGCAATAAAACGAACACAAGTCGACCGATCGTAAAGTAAATTTTATTGTGTTTTTGTGTGAATTTTTTACATCTGAACTGTTCTAGGAAACCCATAAACAGAGAAAATTGTGGCGAATTAAAACATTTTTTCAAAAGTTAAATTTTTTGACAGTGGGATTATTTTTTGAAACAAGAAAATTCCAAAAACCATCAAATTAAAACTCCTAATAAAATTCCTAGTTATTAATTCATACTTAAGATGGCTTCATTGTAGATCGAAATATACTAATAATTCCTGAATAAAAATAATTAAGTTGTCAAATAGGCGAGAATAAAATTGTGCCACTATTTTCCGAGATAATGAACTAAGGATGATATTAAATTTTAGTTTGTATGGCATTTCAGATCGAAAAAAATCAATTTTAACTAAAGCCATAATATATTGGGAAATCCAATACGGGAAAAGACGTAAATCTATACTTCTTAAATTTTGATCTGTTGTACGAAGACTAATATTTGAAGTAGTTTTAGGCGGAAAAATGCAGAGTAAAAGCAATTTCATAAAATATAAAAATTATGGACCTATAAAATTACAAAAAAAAAAAAGTAAATGAAAAAAAGTGCCTAGAAAATTATCTCAAAGCTTGAAGTCAAACTATGAGATAGAATCTTGAAAAGCTCCAATCATTATGCTGAAATCGAATTATTTCCACGAAAAACATTGTGTTTGTATCAAAATTCTAATTTTGAAATTAATTGACATGATTTCTTCAAAAAGGCAAGCAACGATTGTATTTATATTTTGCTAATTTCTAAAAGATGAGATTGAATTGTGCTTTTAAACAAAGAATTTTTCTTGTTTTATTACAACTCAATTTTACAAGATCAAATACACAAATGGAACCAAAAATAATACCTTTTCGTATACATGTCTGTCAAAAGTTAGTCAATCATGAGTTATTGAGAGTCCAAGTAAATTGTATTCTATAAAAGATCATAGAAAATCAGGTCCTAATGTTTTTGAGTTTTCAAAATTTGGAATATAAAAAAAACAGCGTTTAAACATTTTAATTTACTACATTAGAAAACAAATATGTTTTCTTTGAAACCTTTCTAACTGCTTAAGGACGTTCCCAAAAAAAATTTTTAGAAAATTTAATTACACATACTAAAAAAAAAGTGGTTTTTAAACGTAAAGATTTATTTTCTAATTTGGTTCATATTAAAAAAAATGAAAATCATTAATTGAAGGTATAACTAAAAGAAAATTAGGACAACTGGTATTTGTTTAATTAATAAAAAAGGAAGCTGCTTTTCATTGTTAAATGTTTTTCTCGTCAAAAAATTGAAATTCATTCGAAAAATCCTAGAGTTCTCATTAATAATAATAATAATACTTCAGTTACTCAACTTATAGGTAATGATTTTTTTTTATCATACATAACTTGATTTTGGATGATAATTGAGCCCCATTTTGTCAGTTGGCAAATGGCAGAGAATTCTTTGTGTAATAAGACAAAGAAAACAACAGAATATGTTTCATGTAGAAAATAGTTAGTCAAAGTCTCGGTCAGACTCACAGACAACAAAACGATTGTATTACCTCTCATTTGACATACAATACTTTCGAATGGGAGTTCGTTTGGATTATGGACGCCAAACAGAGACTACAATGGAAAATTACAAGACACACACACACAGACAAACCTTTTTTTAATTTTATATAATTCTTGTGTGTGTTTTTTTTTTTATACAATTGAGAAGAACAACACAGTTAGCTAGCTAGCTAGCTAGCTCTCCTCGTGAACTCTTCTGAAATATTTTGATAAGCCTTTTATAGAAGGCGTGTTTTTAGATATATTCTCATGTGGGCTGGAGGCGGAGCAATTGTCCGCCACTTGCGGTGGACTTGTGAATGATGCGACGCGACGCGACGGCGATTACAAAGTACTTTTACATATATTATATATATATATATAAATGTATGTATGTTAACTGTAACATAAACTACTTGATAGTGTTATGCTTATACATAGTATTTCTCTTTACTCATGCTCCACATATTCATACGTACATCGTACAGCGTACAGCGTACTCGCGATATGATCCACTTCGCGTCATCAGACAAAGATGTTTACATGTTATATAAGTTACACCATATATTCTTTTTTCAAATAGATACAACAAAGATAAAAAATATATTATTACAAGATAATTCAAATGTTCAGGATTGCTTCGAACTATACAAACACACACAATAAATGAAAAATATATGAAGGTATATTAAATTTAATCTAAAATTGATGTTAAAAATATATTTTGCATATGAATATTTCTATTATAGATAATGTTTTGGAATTAGAAAATTTTTATAATGTTAATATATGCTTCTTATTTGCGTTAGATTATAGAGGTCAATAATTTAATTTTTCTTTGGGACTACTGAACTCATTCTAAAAAATCTATCAACGATAGAAAAGCTACGACTATAAGGCCCTTGTACGTATCCGATGATACCCAATGAAATGCGCTTGATTAAGATATGCGTTAGCCATAATGATATGCGTTAGCCATAATCTTACGGTGTGTGCTGTCCCTAATATACAGAGTTTAGGACGTTCTCAAGGATGATTCGTGCTCAACTTATCTAGAGGTTATCCCAATTATGATAACTACAATTTCTCAAAAAGTTGAGATTCACTGAGCTACTTCCATCAATTTTCCAAACGCAGAAATACAAAAGTTATTTCATTACAATACAAAAGTTATTTCATTACAATACAAAAGCTGTTCACTTTCTTAAGACAATCGTAAGAAAATGGCTTTAGTTATCTAATAGAACCTTGGATAGGAAACGCGTGTTATAAATATAAACTTTACAATTTTTCAAAAATTAGTACCGCAAGGTATGAAAACAAAATTTTCAACGTTTACAGGACATTTCTAAATACAATAATTACAAAATTTTCTATCAAGACTGGTGGCCCCCCTTGAAATTAAAACTTATTTTAGGTATGCAGGAATGATCCTGCATTGACCACTGACTTCAAAATGATAAAGATAACTGATATTGATATGTTCATAAAATTATACAAAGATAGTATCAAAAATATTTGTGGTCTGATCGACATCCTGTTTTTTATTTTGCGTTGTAAATTCGTTTATTTATATTTTCCGTTAAATATAAAAATGGAAATAATTTTCCATCAAGATTATAAATAATTGGTTAATTGGTTAATAATTTATGATAAATATCGTTCAATGAAAAACAATTGTTTTGGTTATAAATAGTCATATTACTTCCATGTGATGTAATTTGCATAAAACGTTCCAGATTGGGCATTAATTATCGCACGTAAAAATTATCATTGAAAATTAGAATTTTTCTTTAATAAGTGTTTTCATTTACCGATTAGATGAACATTTTCGAAGATATTGCGTTCAATCGGTATGATAGGGGCAGTCGGGGCTAGTGCCCAGGACGGCAAATTTTAAGAGGCTGAAACATTTAGAAAGGGGAAAGTGGGAGATTCGTTAATTTTAGTTTTTCGGTAGTAATTTTATGAATTATACAAAAGCATCAAATATTTGAATTGTAAAATTGATAATTCAACAGATACAATGTTTCCGACGGTGATATCTACTCCTATATCTATTCCTGATTATTCTTTGACTTTTCCTGCAAATAAAAATTTCCCAATTTTATCGATTGAATTTTTACAGTAGCTATTAGATTTTCTATTTTCTACCTCAGAGCTGTTTGATGATAGAAAATGTTATTTACAATTTTTTCAAATTGTTCAATTCAATTATTTTGTAAAAAAAAAAACAAATTATTTGAGACCACATCAAATGAATGAGGATAGCAGAGAGAGAATTAAGTGAGGTTATCTCACCAAGACCAATGTAATTTATTCAGATTAGCAGCTCATTTAAAACGTACGAGAGGGTTGGGGGTAGGTTGGTGTAAGGGTGCTTTTGGTAAAAAGGACACCTTTTTAGAGAAAATACTTACACTAAACAGGATTAATTAAATGAATTTAGAACAATTTGTCATTCTCATGGTTGTTTTCGATGTGTGGAAGGGATGGATACATACACATTTATAAAACCATGATCCTTATTCTCATTCTATGTATATATGTTACAACTATATTCCTGTATTATTTTATATTGTATCCTGAAATAAAGTCATTTTTTAAACAATTATTATAGAACAACATATTTTTTACTAACAAGGATTATCTCATATTACAGGATTGAAACAATATATTCGGTGTGTTCCTATATTATAATAGTCCTTTAAACACATTATATATGTTGTTGTCTATTGTCCTATGTCCTGTGTGTATATATGTGTGTATGTCCACCCGCTTGTGGAGAAGTGAAAGTGACCAAATGACAAAACCGCATTGCGTACAATTATGTGGTTTATTTTTGGGATCATTTTCACACTACATCCAGAGACTATCATCAAAGTGTTTATCAAACATTTATTTTCCGAAATTTGTTTTAAGATCATTTAATTTTTGTCCAGGCTCAGAATCGCTAAGGGTTTGCATTATTATAATTTGCTAAAATATCATTTATAGTCCAAATAAATAATTGAAAATATAAAGGCGAAAAAAAATTTATTCAATTGGTATCAGCGACGGGTGGGCGGTGTGCCCAAACATAGGGATATAACTAACGCAGGATAATGTCTTTGATTTTCTAAGGAAGTCATAGATTATGTTCAAATCGTTTGATTAAGGATATAACATATTGTACAGAAAGTGTAGCACTTGCACAGGACAGGACATTGGACGATATCCAGTGATCAATTCTTTATAATTTAAAACCTTCAAGAAAAATGAATTTATTCTTTTGTTTCTTTTTTATTGAGTATTTTTCGGGCCACTCTGTTTTTAGCCATTGTCTAGGTCTTCTTCAAAAATTTATGGACGACCTTTCGAGGTACAAGTAAGCCGAATAATCACCACGTCAAGGAGGCAACAGCACATCAAAGAAATAAAATGACGTTAGAAATTTTCATTCATTCGTAATGGTAAAAAATTAGCAAATCGTTATGAGCGAACCTTTTCTACGCTTAAATTTTCTAAAACGGATATACCATCTTTTCATAATCTACTATAACCATTATATAATTCTTTACATATTTTCAAACATGTTTAAGGTGAAATAAGAGGGGGTTGAGGCAGAGGGGTTTGGTTGTAATAATAATAACATTATTGTTATTTTGTTAACCCTCTAGAAATTTGATTTGAAATATTGTTTTTTTATGACGGTTTTATTAATTTTTTTTCTGATTAATTATTATTATATCTAACCACAGAGTCAGTCAGTCAGTAACCACCTACATAAAGAGCTACTACTTGCAATACTTGCTGCGGGGGTGAATTGAATGAATAGTCCCCATCCCGTCCCGTCCCGTCCCGTCTGACCGAACAATATATAAACATGCCAAAGCATATTGTATCGTCAGTCATAACAACTCTTAAGGTAGTTTGGTAGCTAAATGACTTCAACTTAACCCAATATTTTTTTGTATTTAGTCGAAAGATTATAATTAAAGGCATCTAGAGAGAAAAAAAAACAGATTTTTTTATCAAAAAGTTTACAAGATACAATTAATTAAAGTTTAGCAAAAATACACGAGTGTCCTTGTTCAATAACTCAGGAAATGGAAGGGTAATAAAAATTTGGCTAACTTGAGCCCACAAAAAAAATTTTTTTAATTGATAGAACTATATCCCAAATATACAATGCAAAAATTTCAGAATAATTTACCACATACTTTCGATGTAATTAATTTTTCATGATGACATGTGGCTTCTTTCTCTGCCGTTAAGCGGAGGATACTCTCTCCTCCATATTAACTAGGGGAAAAATGGCGGCTCTGTTAAATAACTAGCGTTGTTAATGCTATATAACAATAAAAGGATATTGAACATTAATAAATATAAAAAATATTATTTATAATATTAAATTTATTTTCTAACGAAATAATTTATTTATTTATATTAAAAATTTAAAAAAAGTTTTTTTATTTCGGATTTCGGATTGCGGCTACCAAACTACCTTAAATTTATTTTACTTTTATATTTTTTAAATAACATTCCACATATTATATATAACACATAATCTTCCCCTAATATTTATTATTGTATATGATCATAATATAATTGAACCCAACTTTACCTTATATATATTTATCATTCTTATTAATTTTTTATGGTTCAATGAATGATCAGTAATTTTTTAATATGTGATTTGTTTTTATTTGATTTTTCTGGTATTCATCTTTTGTTTATTTCGATATGAATTAATAAAAATGGCGAAAAAATTAACAATAAAAATTGTCCGTGGTTTTGGATTTGGGTAATTTTTTGAATACTATTTAGAAATCGCTTCAAATCCTGTATAGATAGCGATATTTTGCAGTCAAATAGACTCGAAAATACTTTTCTTCTATCTCTTATGGTTTAAAAGATGGGTCATCGATTTTGCTCAGCCAAGAAATTAAATTCATTTTTAAAATATGCCATCAAAATTTTTTAACTATTTTCGTTTTAGAATTATCTCGATGACGAATTGGGAAATATAAAAAAGAACTAATATAGCTAATTATATAAATATCTGTACTTCTGTATTAAATCAAAAACTATCGTCCCGGACGGGAAACTTCCCACTACTTTCCAAATCCATTATCAAATAGGTATGGATATTTCCTATTTCAAACAAATCATTTTGAGTTTCAAAGAACTTTAAAATATGCACAATTGAACAATTATTGTTTTAGTAATCATTTTCGCAATCTTATTGAAATATTTAGGTGGATCAATTAAATTGGACCACCCTGTACACTGATTGTATTTAATTTATTGAATATAGAGAAAAAAATAAATATATATATAATCATTTTTTATTAATCGTTGAAAGGTTATATATGAGGCCAAAAGAATGTGGTTGAATTTTTATGTGTGCATCTACTATATTTTAAGGGTAGTTAAGAGGAAGAACGAACGAACGAAAGCTCTAAGCTTGCAGTAAGTAGTATTCAAATAGATACACAACTAGACATATAAACAGACCAATATTATGTTGTTCATGCGATACTACTACGCTTCAATAAACTGAATTGAATATAAATTAAAAAGTATGAAAAGTGAGTCAGTCGGAGTGTGGACGGAGTGTGTTCTGTTCTATACTCAGAATTTTTCATTTTCTCTTTAAAGAAAATTTATTGCCAATAAGTAAATTCCGATGTACGAATTTTTTTTTTCTTCTTCTGTTACACGAATTGCCTTCGCTTATTTTTTTATTTTTTTGTGTTATACTTTCTAATTTAATTCATTCAAAGTACAAAGTGTTCAGGGAGAAATGATGCAAATTGGATCACATAAATTTTATCAAATAGATTATAATTGGAAATACACATTAGTGGGACAAATTCTTGAGTCCTAACCCTACAACTTTCGTGATTCAATTTTTGAGGATAAGACTGATGATGACTTCATTTTAGACAGAAATACGAATTATCTGTTCTACATTTATAACAGTGGCTAGAGCGATTCTGTAAGCCATGTAGTAAAACGATTTTTGGGGTGAATAATCATCGTAAATGAAGGAATCAACTATTTGAGGTTTTTCATAAATTTTTTTAAATACAATAAATATTTGTTAGAAATTTTAAATTATTTTAACTCGAAATAACGGAGCTATAACTCCAGCATCTATCATGAAAGTATTATCTCTTCTGTTAGCAAAAACTGCCAAACTTATGTCGCCTAAATCTTTTAAATCATATGGTTTAAAAAAAAGATAGGAAAGGTAGGTTAGGGTTAATTAATTAGGACTCACAACTAAAGACCTGGGTCCTTATAAAAAGACAACTGCAAATAAAATACTTTGATATAGAAAGGTTTGCAGAAGGAATGGAGATATATTTAGATACTTAAAACTTTTCCCAATTAAAGTTCACTGAAGATTTATCTCTTATTTTGGTTTGATTATATGATGGAAAAAAAGTTTGTATTACTAAAATTTTTCCCAAAAAGAAAATTTGATTGTGATTTGTACTGACAATAACAATCGTAATAAGTGTTTTGTGTTCGTCATGTAATCACTAGTCATCTAGTTAAAATATATCTAAGAGGGATGGTACATTATGAACCCTCTTTTACCCTCTCCCACCCACCACTGAACAGATTATTCCTGCATACATTCCATAACCATACAATCAAACGGAATCTTAGAAACTATTACAGGATAGTAATTATTGTAAACCCATTTTGGTTTTTTCTAATCTATTCAAATACTTGAAATTGAATTTGGGAAATTTTTGGAAAACTTCTTTCCAAAGAAACTCATAATAAAATTTAAAATCGAGACTGACCTTATGGTTAAAATTCTTAGATGTCTTCTATGTATCTCGACCAGATTTCTTTGTGATTTTTTCAGCCCTGAAAAAAAAATTGAAACATATGTTAAAAACATTGATATATCTATTTTCATTTATTTCGGGTAATTATGACCTAAAATACACAAAAACAAGTTTATTTTTTCATTTGGATGCATATTTTGACAAATTCAATATATAAACATATATTTTCTTGCATTAAGTGTAACATAATTTCTCAGTTTCAACCTGTGAATTTTGTGCCTAAAGAAGTATAACTTCAAGAAAAGTGAGAAATTTACAAAGAGCTTTAATAAAAAATATTTGAAATTCACCCCTGTTGTGAGAGCCGGGGCAGGAGCAATGTATGTATTTATGTAACATAAAATGGATAGGTCACTATTATTTCAACCCTGAGTCACAGTAGAGAACTACTAGTGACTAGTGAATGTTACACAAACTAGGGCAGCCTGGAGAGAGTGAGGCAAGGAGGCAGTTGTTTTGTCATTATACATAGTAGTGTATGTATGTAGTACTTGTACAAAATAGAAGGCCAGGCTATCTACCATTCCCCTTGCAATTGTTGTATCTTTTATTTAATATGTTATTTGTGTTTAGTTTATAAATGAATTGAACAAGTGATCCAATTTATGACATTAAATGTTAAACTATATATATATACTATTATATATATATAGTATATGACTTCAAAATAAATCATATTCATCCCCACTGTCATCAACTATAAATGTGTGTCACATGAATCATATGAATGTCACCCAAATTTATATCGAACTCAAAATACAAAAGATATTTCTAATAATAGATTCAACATTGTATCATCGATTCTAGTTTTTTTCGGCTGCGTTAAATTTTATTTTCAAATAAATTTAATTATATTTACGATGCGTGTGAAGCCACTTGCTATGTTTTTATCCAAGCGACGACAATGTGATTAATCAATCACCGTCGTCGGGATTCGAATCGGCTTAACCACTAAGCTGGCTTTCGAGGTTGCCTAATATACAATTCACTTAAAGACCTAATAAATTTGTAGAAAAAAAGAGTTTTATATATGTTAATTTTTCTAAGTATGGAAAAATTTGTTTGGCCTCATTTGAACTAAATTATTAAACCACCCGCAATTAGCAAAACGAGTTACAGGCTCAGAGAATCATTACAACTAGCTAATTCATACTGATGATGACTACTTTGTAGTTGAAATATGTATTTATAAAAATAAAAAAATAATTTTATCTAGGAAATTGGGGCAAAAAATCGAATATTATTATTTTTTTTAATATTAGGCAACTACCTTTAAATACTGCTTGAATTTGAGATATGATAGCGAAGCAAGGAACGCGGCGGCACGACGCATCAACCCTTCAGGCGTTAACACAGAAAAGGGATGGATGATGATAAAATAAAATGCAATGAATTATGCTTGACTGGACAACAAAGAAAATGTTCATTTCAGACAGATAGATGGAACACTGTTCACTTTCAATTCTCAACGACAATATGTCATCAGAGACTTGATACGATACTAAAACGACAATCATCTCAACTTGTAACTCTAAACACTGAACGAAATACATTCCTATTCAACAAAAATTCAACCATCTTTTTTTAAATTTGAAATTTTATTATCCTAATTTTTTATAACGTGATCAAAATTTACGTCCAAAGTTGATTACCTATTAAAGAAAAAGCTGAAAGTATTTGAGTATACAATAATCAGGACTCGCATTATATGTCATTGGAAGAGAGATTATATAAAAGGAGTGTGCTTCTAACAACGGTTGACTTAAATTATATGTAATATAAATTGTATTTCTTTCAATTTTTCCAGCACAAATAACTCAAAAAACTCATTATCCAATTGTTATGAATATTGACATTAAAATTGAGAGGTTTTTCTTGAAAAAAACATTTCTAAGGTAAAATAAAAATTCTATTTTATATTTAGAAATGTTTTTTAATTCGAGAAAAATTTTTCGCCAAGCCCTGCGTTTAAATGTTTTGTGAATCCATTAAATTTCGTTAAATGGCTGATGGTGATAAATAATTATTGAATTTTCCGAATATAACTGTGAAATTTATCGACTATGTTTTGTGGGTTTTTCTAAAACTTTCACAACAAGTTTAAAATTGAAATTTAACTTTTGGTTCAAAATTTTATAACCACAAATATACATAATTTAAAAAATATTTAAATAAAGAAAAAATAAAATTTATACGTAAATATTTTCCAAATTAAATAAACACTAAAAATTAGTTTTAAATGAAATTTTCACCACCACAAAGACACGAAACACAAAATTCGCTTCAATAATTTTTTCAATTTTCGTTAAAAAAAAATTTTTGTTTATAATGGAAAATTTGTGTGTTTTATTGAAATATTAAAACAAAAAATAAATATTTAGTATTACGAAATCATATACTCTAAATGCATAGCGCATATAAAACACATTTTTATATTGAAATCGACAAGCATGACAGGGTTCGTTCGGTGTCGAAATTACTAGATAAGTGAATTTAGCTTTTCATTTTTCTGCTAGGCTGATTATTATCGAATAATACTCTTTACGGTGACAACATTTCATATCAAAGTTGACATCGTACACTGTTTCTACCAAACCCTCCAATCTCTCAGTATTAAATAAAACTTCAAAAAAAAAAATACAAATAAAATTCTATATAAAAATTAACAGATAATAATTATGTCATATGCTTTGCTTTCTTTTACAAATTTTCCTATTGCTTTCCTTTCCCCATTTTCTTTCGTTATAGTTAAAACTTATAATTTTTCTTTTGTTTTTCTTTTAACACATGAAACAACTTTTATTAAGTATGTATCCAAGAGGAAAATTAGCAATGTTGCCAGTATTTTATTTTGGAAAATGTGGAATTTTCTTTATACGATTCACTATCATCATTTTGTTCATATCGTGCCTAAAGAAGTATCACTTTAAAAGTATCTGCTTATTGAAATTTTGAAGACTGTTGAAATTTAATTAAATAATTTTCCTAATAAACATTAAATTTTCCGATACTTTAAAATAATTTTCTAACCTCTGTATTAAAATTCAAATAATAATTAAGTTAACAGTGATTTTGTGTGGACCCCGTTTCTAACACTTGAATTGTGTTGATTTTATACAAAATTATGTTAATCGAATTTTCACTACCAAAAAATCATAAAATTTTCCATTTATTGTCCATAACTATTTATTAAAATAGTATTTGCATCAACTAAGATCAGATGATTTTTCCATTGACAAGAAAATACTGTGATATTTTCATGTAAATTGAGAAAATAAAAAAACACACAGTTTTAGAACGTCTCTCTGTGTGAACAGCAAAAACACAGAGATATCAAAATAAATACGCTTATATTCCTTTAAAAATAACATAACTTGATCCCGGTTGACATTCAAATTTTCCGTGATGTTTTCACAGATCATGTAAGGATCATACATATATACATATATATACAGAAATGAAAATAGGAAAATCTAATAACAAAAAAAGTTATCAAAGAAAACTTACATTTGTATATATGCATACGAGTAGCCAGCCATAAGTCCGTCAAAGTCTGTGTCAAACTCCCCCCACATTCTTCATATCAACCCCTATAATATATACATAAGTTTTTCTTTTTCAAATTAAAAAAAAAATATATATATTTCTATCTTCGAACTGACCAGCAGGAGGACTTTAAATGGATTACTTTTACTCGATTCTTGTGAATAAATTAAAAAATTGATCGAATTCGAGATGAAATTTAAGTTTGAATCAAATATTGAGAGAATATTCCCATTTTTGTTTATCTCAACTATTTTTTTGTGTTTAGTTTTATGTTGAACGAAGGATTTAGAAAATATATTAAATGATGTTAAAGGAATCAATATGGGATTTATTTTGATAGACAAGATGTAATATATTCAAATAAGTGTAAAGCTCTTTTTTTTAACCAATAAAAAGCTACAATTTATATTAAAAATTTTGTGGAAAATAATACATTTTTTTTCAGAGATATAACAGATCCTGGAAACGTAATATCTTTGATTTAAAATTAATTTCGCTTTTAAGGGAAGAATGTTTTTGATTGCAAAGCCTAATCTAAATCAAAAAATGGTCTTCAAACTTTCCCTTTTTAATTTTTCGTTAATTTCTTACAATATGGGCCGAGTTAGGTTGGTAGGTCTTGTAAAATATTCTAGAAAATTGACAAGCGTCAAATTATGGTTAAAAAAATAGTTAATTTGTGCAAGGTTTCCTTCTCATTTGGAGTACAAGACTATTTTCGTTAAATCATGCTATCAATTAATAATCAAACATTTACAAAAGTGTCATATGTAAGGTATATAAACAGTTAACTCTATTAGTTGTTTATTTCTACGAATATTGTATACACAGAAAAAGCCAATAAAGAAAATCACTTATAAAGGAAAACTAAATAATAAGATTAACTGTAATTATTTTACGGATTAGCTTTTGATTAAGTCGCAGGTGGTATTTAGACAATTGAAGAACAATGATTGCGCACATAGACACCCTCTCAATAGAAGGGAAAAAACTAAGAGAATATTGAGGGTGGCTTTGAACAGAAAAAAAACACACGAATTGGCATAACAAATTGAATATGTTGTTTTAACCATTAACAACTTCAAATATATTCCACGCGTTAAGCTTCACACATCTTTTTTCGTGCACTCCCATTACTCCCATTCCCCCACAATCCAATATAAAACCAGAAAAAGTATGCGTTATAAAAAAATGAGAGATCACTATTCGTTTGTATAAAGCTATCTTCGTCTTGTAATCGTATAGACGTTTAGACGTTTTATTGAATGTGAACAACAGGACTAAACAGGACTCAGGTGTACAAACACTGGCTTGAATATAACTATATAGATGTGCTTATTACACAAAAGGATATATTTCAAGGATAAACGATACGATACGATGCTATATGGTGGTTGCAAATCTATTCTGATGAATGGCTTTTGTGTGTAGCTATCAACACATCCAATAAACGATTCTAACCTCTAACCCCTCTAAGTATTCTTCTTTTTATTTCGGTTTTATTTTATTTTTTTTTCAATTTATACCAATTATTAGAAATTATTATGCATACTTTAGTTGTGATTTTAACATTCAGTACCAAAATATATTTAAAAATAAGGACCAGATGTTTTTAACACGATGACACTTTTCAAAACATTTTCCATAACGCGGAGAAATCAACTGCCAGTTACTAATAAATTGACCGGCAATTATAATCGAATATTAATTTTGCCGACGCCGGCAGTATTAACAGAAAATATTCGTTACCGGCGCCGATTATGGAGTCAGTTCCAAATTAATTTAATTAATTTATTTAACATAGCTAGAATTTTGAATTTTGCTTATTTTCAACGATTATTAAAACAAATAACTTTAGATCTTTGTTCGTGAAGTAAAAACGTTTTAATTTGTAATAAAACAATTATGGCAGAGCCCTTAATCTGTGTAATCATTTTCGAAATAAACATTGAATTAAATGCCAACGCATCGTGGCGGTTCAAACAAATTTGTTTGAATTTGTGATGGAATTTGTTGTAAATACTTTTTGATAAATCAAACTCCGCCATAATAAAACTGTTACAACTGACAGTGACAGGACAGTTGTTACCAAAAAACACAAAAAACAAACCAAAAATGATAATAAAAACACACAGGTGCGGTCGCGGTGATCGAATGCACATATAGAATAATCGACCTTAAAATTCCACGATAATTTTTATTTGTGTAAAAAATTTATTAAAATCAATGATTACTGGGTGATTTGCCAAATAATTTCTGACAATTTCAAACGTTTTATTTTTATTTTATCCTTTTTTTGTGCCCAAACACAAAAGACAATGTTTTTAAACTATTATTTGTCTTGTGATTGTTTAACTAAAAAAGCATATCGTTTTTTTTTTTTTTTTTTGAATGTCCATTTTGAAATATTTGAAACATTTCAAGTTGAATGTCTAAGTTGCTTTAAACTTCGCAGTTCAATTCAGTTTTTAAAAGAATAAAACAATGGATATGAAAGCCGCGTGTTCAGTGGTACGACTTGATTCGACAACTTTGCTACCGTATTCTGTATAACGAATGATCATGTCATTTTTATAATCTTTTGTAACAATAATAAACAGCGAATCAGTATCAGTCTGCTACTTCTTATCTATCTTATCTTAGAGCACAAACCATTCACCAAAACTAGCCACAAGTAAATTGAGTAACTTTTTACATATGATAAGTTTATGAGATATACCGTTTAAGCCTTGGGCTATCCTCATGTTAGCCATCTGTGTGTGTACATATTAATTAAACATAAATTTCCTACTGTAAAATCTACCTTTTTAAAAGTTTGACTTAAAAAAAACTAATTTTTTCATAGCACAAATAATAATTTTTCAAAAATACAAATTAACCGATGTCACATATAAAATGAATTAGAGTTTATCGACCCTGGATTTTTGAAACCAATAAAAAAAATTATAGTGATTGAAACCAATTGGAAGCGGAGGAGAATATTAAAAAATAAATAAAAGGATAAATAATTTACGGATAATAATGTTCTGAGGTCAACAAGTTGATCTTTTTATTACCTACAACTTTGCAATTGGACTTTTTTCCATAGAACTTGCCGACCTCAAATCGCTCGTTATTTATTTTTTCATTCATTTTTGTTATATTCTCTTCCATTTTCAATTGGTTTCATCCTACTATAACTTTGTTTTTCCACTTTTTTACCGTTTTAAAGGCATCTACTCTGGTCTATTAGACACACACTTCAATAAAATTTGATTTTTCCTTTTTCTTCACATGAATAAAAAATGAAATTATATTATATTTAGAAAAGTATTTTTTGAGTTATTCGACCACGTGATTCTCAAATATGTTTTCCTTCTCCATGAAAACATTTTCATATTACAAGTACTCTGACATTCGATTCGACAAGATCTCCTAAAACAAGTCCTATTAAATCCACTAAATCGAGGGAATTCAAAATACCCCAATGTCATCTGGGTAAGTTCAACAAGTTAAAAGTGTCCAATTTACGTCCCAACTTTATAAATATAATATACAAAGCATGCTTTGCTGGTAGCAGTCAGTTTAAGAGTGTATTTACAACATACAAAAAACACACAAACAGATTTACGTGAATTTTTGTTCGAATTGACAGCCAAATAACGATGTCAGAATATCCTTTAATAAATAATTATTGAGAACATATATTTGTTTTTAAATGTACAGTTACACAACAAACATGTACCTATATTTATGTACCGCGTGTATCAGAACCAAGTGCAATTGGATCACTCAACTTTGAGGTATAACCGTATATCTATATCACGGGAACGTCCAAAATGCACGTTGTTCAAATATATCCTATCCTGGAATTTCTGTGTCTAACTATGTAGTCAGTCTGAGGTAGCCTTATTGACCCTCATCCAGTATTTCAATTACAACGCCCAGAAAAAATTTAAAAATCTATGGTTAAAAATAAAACGGGAAAAGTAACTCTAAGTAACTCAGCGTATCTTTTATAATAATTTCTCCCCATTCTTGATTGAGTCACGTGATTTATGAACACTACCTACAAGAAACATATTTAATACACTATGAAGCCTTCTTAGACTTTTTTTATCGATCATTTTCCACGATTAAAACAATAAAAACGTATGTTTTAGACCCCGTTTCCCATATTAATTTCTTCAATATTTTTCGACTTGAGTTAATATTAGAATCAAGAAAACACCATTTGTAAATATATCCGTGTATTAAATTCAAGAGTCTTGTAACACCCAGTACATAAAATTTAAATAAAATCATGGCAATAAACAAAAATAAACCACAGTTGAATCTATCTTTGAATGAAATATTTCTGAAAAACGTAAATGGATAAAATATACAAAAAAAAGTGGAGAGATAGAAAATCAAATTCAGGTAATGGTGAAAATGGTGAAAATGTTTAAATAAGGTTCAAGCACTTGTAAAAATATTGCTAATTGTGTAAAGTTGATTCGATACATGATACCATCATCCCCCCTTCCCCTTTTCAGCCACCACACACAGTTGGTATCATTGATGTCAACATCTACGTTTTGCTAATCAACAACCCTGCCTCAAACCATTCAACCCTCATTCAGAGTAAGGGATGCCACATGCAAACAAACTTGATAAAAACATTCGTCATATTAGTCCGAAATTTTTTAAAGAAACATTTCGAATTAGGGTTCCATAACTAATTTTTATTAAGAATTGTGTCAAGAATAAATATTTAGATTTTTATTAAAATTACTTTATTTCCAACTGTTCCTCTGTCATCACGATAACTCAAAAGCAAAAAGAGTGGCGAGTTGAAATTTTGGTGACGTATTCAAAAGTGCGTTTAAGTTCGTGAATGAATGATCAAAAGAATGATCGAAATGGAAAAGTTCAAATACAAAAATTTTAACTCAAATTTGTCTAATAAAATACAAATAGGTAATAACAATATTAATATATAACTGTATATACTGGATATTTATAAGTATTTTATGAATGATCACTTAATATCCAATTAAAAATATCCAATCAAAGGACGAGTATTTAAATAAATTGTTTTAAACTATAAATTGTTATCTTCACTTGTTAAAGTTAATTTTTTAATAACTTTCAAAATAATTATACAAGTGATTTAGCTATCATAGTATTTTTTCTCCATAATTTTGGAAAAAAAATCTAATCAACGTCAGAATAATTTAGATCCAGTATAAACATAAAGCAATTTATGGCAGTATGTGCCTAGATAGTTTAATAAACTTAAAACTTTCCTTATTTTATTCCATGCAGACAGAGAGTTCACTATTAGCCTGAATTTTTCATGCTAAGTCGTCATATACTTACACAGATATTATTAAAAAAAAACATGTATAATAAGTTATACTTCTTGAAACGCAATTGGATAAATTTTAAATTAGTTCATATTACAAATTTAATCCATTCTATAAAGCTTAAATTAGGTAATTTTTTACCCAAGTATAGTTTACCCTTTTTATAGTTATTTGTCCCAGGTGAAGGAGTGTTCTAAAGTAAAGGTACAGAGAACCAAAAGATCTAGGTACAAGTGACAAAGTTGCGGTTTCCCTTTTGATATACTCTAGATCCTGATAGTTATTAGGTGTTATGTCTAGGATCCATTTATTCATATTTTTAGAATACTTCCGAATTATTTCCACAATAATATAAAAATTAAAAGTAATTTATAAACGATTTCCTTAAAATCTAAACCAATTTCTTACTATAACCATTTAAATATTCTGTCATATTCAAACTACACGTAAAAAACATAATAAAATGTTTACACTACATGAAATAAACAATAAAAATAAAGTATGTCGTTTGTATATGTTTTTTTTTTCTGGTGTATTTTGTGTTTACATGCTCATAAATAACACCAGAAAGTGTTAGAATTGAAATTGAGGTTATTTTATGGGTTTTATTTTTGTATGTTTTTTTTGTTTCACAAGTATTGTAAATTTTACAGATGCAAAAAAAGGTGGCAGATTTTGTTTTTAAAAAAGTGTTAACCGACTGTATATATAAGACTCTATAAGATTGTTTGCAAGTTCGTTCGCATGACCAGAGGATGACCACGTTCCATTATATGGAATCTTCAATATTTTATTGATCTTGTTTTTTTTAGTTTGGTTTTTTTGGACCTTTCAAATCGATTGATAAATTTATATCTTTTAGATTTTTATTTGTTTTGTCATCAAAATAATAGAACAATTGTTGTTGAACACTTTTTTTTTTTAAACACTTTTATCCACAAAATTATGCCACATATTTTTTCTCATGGGAGTATTTTGAGGCCATTCAAATATCGATAATTAATTGAGATCATCATATCTTACCATAGATAAAATACCATAAATTAATAGAGAATGTGAACGAACAGCGCTGAATCTATGATAGGGGTAGTCGGGGCTAGTGCCCAGGGCGTCAATTTTTTATGGGCTATTGTGACAAATCCGTGGAAGCTCAATTTGTACACACTTCTAGTCTTTAATAGGAAAAAAAACCATTTGATACAATATTTTTTATACACAAGGTAATTTTGATTACAGTAAACTTTTTAGAAAAATTTTGGCCAACATCGACAGCTCAATAGACACCATCGATCACAGAGCATAAATAAAAAACCTAACACGTATGTAAACATGTTTTTAACATGAATTGAAACATTTTGTATGAATTGGGGGATGGGAGGGAAGGGGTGGATAGTGAGAGTAGGACGGGGTGTAGGTTGATAGTATAGTGTTCTGTTAGTGTTAGATATACATATATATATATGTGTATGATGACACAGGGTTTGTTGGTTTGTATATAATCGAGTATAAAACCAGGAAGGGGTAGTAGGTAATTTAGTTGTAACACACGGGGAGTTTCAAGTTCGAAATGACTTGTTTTGACGACACTTTGACGTTGTTACCGAATGTCAATCGTGCTAATGACGATTCAAATCTCCACACAATTTATCAATAACCATTTAATTATAATATATCTGTATCAGGGATCTTCAATCAGTGGTTCCATATATATATTTTATTTGTGATCACATACAAAATAAACTTGGACATCTGAGAGCGATAGACCTCGTCATTCACGGGTGCAAGTGCTACGGAAAATCTATTATACGATGCGAGCAATTAACTGCGGCTTGGAAAGTTAATTGGTAACGAGGAAAGTTTTTAATTTAAAATTATTTTTCAAATTTTAATTGGTTTTTTTTTTTTTATTTTAAGTCCCGTCTTTTTTTTCTAAATAATGGGAAAACAAAATCCAGCTAACATTGTTCAATATTTCTATATCCTGAAATTGGGTCTATTCAAATATTCGATGATCCAATGAGTACATTCGAAGGAAAAATGACTTTCTTTGATAAAAGCTTTCAATTTTATAGAAATTTTAAAAGCATTAAAATGATCTTGGAATTAATTTCACTTGAATTGTGAATCAAACATTGAATTCACTCGAGTTTGATTGTGCAAAAAAAAAGCTCAAAGTCATGTAAGACAGAAAACGTATGACGTTTGATGAATTGTGAGTTTTAGCATGTATTTTCATATCTAATGTTATAAAGTTTAAAGCTTTATAACTCGCTTTACGTATGCTGTGGCAATGATAATATCACTCACTCTCTCTAACGTATCGTTTGAAAACCATATGGTGCAGCCGATGAGAATTACATTTTCCTTCGGACATATCCCTAATGATGCAAGCATATTGACTTCTATATGTTATTATTCTATACTAGTTACACTATAAAGCCGGTATCATACCATACACAATGTTGTGTACTTCATGGTTGGGCAAATTATACACGAAATATAAGTCACCAGTGTCAAGCTTCTAACTCGAGTATTAGAAGCCGCTCAGGATTACCGGTCTTTTGTCCCACTGAATGCGTATTTGTTGACAATACAAGTTTTTTCCAATCTATAGATTATAACAAAAAATCTCCGTAATTTTTTGAAAACATAGGAGGAGAATTGTTGGAACAATTTTTAGATCCACGATCGAAAAAAATTACTTTAATTAATTTATACACTATTTTTTTTCTCAATTTATCAATATTAACACAGTAAAGCCAATAATAAGAAAAATTAGTTTACTTAATTTATTGAAATTTAAATTAAGTATCGGGGATATTACAATATCCGTGACACCTGGATTTTATGGCGATTAATTTTGTGTAAAACAAGCCAAAATAAGACGAAAATGATGAATACCAATTTTCGTTTATTTTTCGAGTTATCGACACTTTTTTTTTTTTAGAAATACCACAATTTAAAACATGTCACAAGATTTAATAATTAATATTTGTTAAATGACTTTAATTTAAACATAATTCAAATTAATTTGTGGTAATTTTGTACGTTTTAATCAAATATTTTGTATGAACCCTATGTCGGAGGACACACATGTCATATCAATCATAGAATATTTGATTTGAAGTAAACATTTGATTCTAGAGCATTGCATAGTGTATCACCGGCTTTATACTAAACTATATCATATGATATCATTGATATCATTCAAGAGTATTTGCGTTTTATGCATGGGTTTGAGTGATTCAAAGTTAAGGAGAAAAACCTATTTACACGATGAAACTGAAAATTATATATATATATATATAGGGGTTGGTACGAGATACGAGATACGAGTGTAGACAAGATCAAGACGAATATTGTGGTGATCATTTGTACTGCATAATATACGAATATATTTAAATTATCCATTTATCCCCTACTTTTACAAATCTTAAATGTTATTATTACAAGAAAATTACACCTGAAAGGTACTAACATAAATCTGTCAATTTAAAATAATTATTTTTTAACCGATTTTACATACTAAAAAAAAAAAAGAAATAAAATAGGTGCGTGTACTTACTTATGTACGCGCATCACAAGTTATACTTCTTTGGCATCATTAAAAAACAATTGTTAATTGCATACAAATAATTAATTTTTTCTCGATAAAGGATGCCTATGATTTTCCTGACCTATAAGTTTTATTTGAAATATTTCCATTAGAAAATTCATATAAGAGCGATTTTTTTTGACAAAGGGGTCAGGCTTACTTATTTTTTAAAATTTTTCGTTAATTTTAAATATGAAAAATGTTAGAATTAAATAAATTTTTTAGCTTTCTCAAAAATTTAAGATATTTTATAAATTTAAACGCTAATCAATTTCAGTGACCTATCTTTGTGGAACGCCTCTTAATTTTGGGTAAATATTCTCCCCATTTTCAATATAAATAAATCGTTTGGTTTAACGTTTTTATATGCAATGTCGGTCGTAGCCTGTAGCCTGATCCATGTATTATTTTCAAATAATTTGAAAATAATAGAAAACTATTGAGACTAAAAAATATATGTTTGGGTGATGATTTAATAATTGTAATATTTTTCTGCATGTCAGAGAAGAAAAACATTATATGAAAATCACGTGATGTAACGTCAAGTAACCAAAACACGTATGAAAATGCGTTCGTAACACATTATACGTAACTTTAAACACAGTGGTTTTGGTAATATATGTATAATACATTTATATTTGTTTGGTACAGTGGCAGACGGGCAGACAGGGGCAGATAGGACAGTTGTAAGTGAGAGAGAGGGGTGAAGGGTGTGAGGATGTGTTCACTTGAAGAAAATGTTTGTGATTCATGAAAAACCATTAAGTTTTTGGTATGGCATATGATGATCATAATTTTCTCTACACAATTGTAGCAGATGGTTTGTGTACATATTTCATATGGTTTTCTGTGTAATTTCCATAATTTTAGGAAAATTTCATAAAAAAACATACATAACCTCTGTACAGAAAAAGGTCTAAGCAAAAAACCGAACAATTATTGCACTAATATTCGAAATTAATTTTTGGTGAAAAATCTTCAAGAATCGCCAAAAAAAATCAAAAATTTTTAATTCTGTTTTTAGAAATTTTTGGGTAATTATCCTAGTAGTATCCGAAATATTGATCTATGGATTGCATTTTAGGCGATATCTCAAAAACTGTGTCAGGTCAAATTACCTTTTTAGACAGATAATATGTCAGAGTATATTAATTTTAGTCTAAAGTTTATATATAATTAGAGTTAGTAAATATTGACCGCGTAAACAAAATTTTGGTAAAGGTGTTCATAGAAACACTTAATTAGTACATTTCTGACTGTCCATCCGTCATCACGTTAACTCAAAATCAAAAAGAGATAGCGAGCTAAAATTTTAAACATCAAAAGTTAGTTTGAATTCGTAAATGAGCAAAATCGATCCATGAATGGGTCCAATGACCCAACTTAAGAAAAGAATAATAATTTGAAATTTTCAAAACGTATTTATTTTATAAAATTATATCGAATAAATGAAGTAAATTTGTGGCTTAGTTAACAAAATGGAAAAATCTGTTTAAAATACAACATTGATTTTCACATAGAGATAGATATGAAAAAAAAAAAAAAATTATCAACTATATACATATTATATATGTTTATGAAATGACAAACCTAATTTTCCTGGCTAATATTCTAATTTTCTGTTCATATTTTATGATAATTATAATGATTTTCATTTATTTGGAAAATTTGTTTTGTATGTATGAGGTTAGCCAACACTGTAGACGTGATATTGGTCATACGATTTTACTACAATCACTTTTAATCTCGAATATAGATTGGTTCATTTTCAACGTTTTTCACCAATTTTTGCATTTCCAATAACAATACGAAAAAGATATTGCAAGTATAGGCCTTTTTTTGTATTATCTTTTTTTTTTTTGTTGAAATTTGGATGTAGCCTTTAGGTAGTGCGTCTACAGTCTACCCTCAAATACGGGGCTACCTGGAATCATTTGGTAAAAATCAACCCAATTGTGCTTTCACTGAGTAATCTGGCTATCCAAAGTAAGGTGTAAGCCCTTAGTACAAAAACACAACAAAAAGTTTATCCTTATTCCAAACTTCCAAATTTCATAGTGTGCGAAAGAAAATTGACTTTGACAAGAAATTTTTTGTAAAAAGTATTTCAGAATTATATTTTTTATGACATTGGGGTATATTTGCAAAGAAAATTCAGATTTTCATCATTTTTTGAGTGTTGAATGCGAAAATATACCAACTTGTATATTCAAAATGTCCCATCTGATTACCAACATTAAACAGTGGTTACAATATTTAAAACATATGTGGTATTTAAAACAAAGTGGTTCGGAAAAATATTCCAATGCAATTATTTGAATTTCTAATCATAAATAAATGTAGGATATACTAATTGATGAGACCACTTTGTACTGAATATCATACAAACAAAATGTACGGTATTTGACTAAGTCCGTCCTTCCGTTCGTAATCAAGATAACTCAAAACCAAAAAAAGATAACGAGCCGACATTTTGGTGGTGCATTCTAGACATAAAAAGTAATATCAGGAATGTGAATGAGCAAAATCAATCCATTGGATCCATGAATCCATGACACAACTTTTGAACCATAAAAAATAATCATTCAACGATGAAAAAATCGATTTATGAATTAACTAAAAAAAATCAAATTTCCTAGAAGTTTTGTATGAAATTTTTGAAAAATCGATTTAATTTTGACATCCCTAGTGTTTACTATTTACAGTTTGGCATAGTATTTAAAACCTCAACCCAACACCTATAGCTTTTACTGTTGGAAGCTCGCGTCTAATCAATGCTACTGATTTGTATATGACTAAGGGGATGAGGGTATGAGGCCACAATGTTACATACGGTGTACTGTGGTGTTTAAACGGTGTATAACCGAACAATCATACACATCCTATTTTAACTGCCTAACGACTCACCCTCTCACCATTGAGTGAATATTAACCTCTAACTAATATAAAGCGTTCTAAACATATTCCACCATATTCCTGTTACTAAAATTATTTTATTTAAATTAAAAATTCATAATATTATTATTATTATTATTTGTTACAGAGAGTTTCATAAAAAATGAGACAACTGTTGTGGTTGAAGTCATTTAAATCAATTAAATTTGATCATAACGATTATTTAAAACAATATTTTCATAATTAAGACAATCGTTATGACTTTTATTTAAAACAAGGGGTTGAAATTAAATAAAATAGGGGTTGATTTTTATAAAAATGAATTATAGACATTACAACATGAAGGGTTACTTTTTTATTTCTTTTTACAGTGTCATCCACAATTAAAACGGATTTTTCTCAATCTAGGTAAATAAATTTCGGACAGGTAAAAATTGCACTACAAGTTTTTAAGTTTGAAATTAAAATTTGTATTTTAGTTCAATTGAAATATTGTTTAAAAGTTTGTTTTGAAAAATTAATTAATAATTTTCAACTATTTAGTAAAACATCTTTGGATTAAGAAAGTCGCGAAATTGAGAGGGGATAGATTAAAAATTTTACCCTTATTTTTGGATCTCATTTCTGCATACATTGCAAAAATATCATTTTCGGTTGTAAAGTAAAAAAAAGTTTAAATTTGTGAAGTTGTTTTAACCCTGAAAATTTTAGAAATCAGCAAAAACTCAATAAATAGAAATTTGCATTTTTTTTCTAGTAATTGATTTTGGACGATTCCATCCCAACGTTCAGACACAATTTATTTAGTTTTATCGATTCATCAAATTATAGAACAATGAAATTTCATAAGCGTTTTTTAGTAAGGCAAAACCTAAATTAGTTACACTCAAATTGTCTGACAAAAGCTTGTAACAGATTACAGATTTCCGACGTTTCCTGTTTTGAAACAAAGTGCATTTTTCTACCTTCCCCCATCCCTTTATACACATTTTAAAACACTTATACTCGTAACATTTACAATGGACACATTCAAATCACATGTAGACCCATCTATATTAATATGCAGGACACATTATTAAATACTGTTATCCATTTTTACTTGTATTGTTCCTATATTTCATGGGCGTAGAAAAATTCAACATTTCGCATGATTATATAAATTTCTCAAAAAAATGTTCATCAATATATGAATTTATCACTTGCAGTCGATTCAAAAATTTCTAACAATGAATACAAAATCATATAAAATAGGTGTTAAGCTCCTCTTATTTGAAGTTAAATTACAAGTTTAAAAGCTTCAAATTCGATATATGTAAACACAAAACCCTTACAGCTTAAATGTATCTATAATATCCTATATAACAAATATATAATAAGTATACGAATTGATCCTCTTTTCAAATGGTTTTGTCTAACCAATATCATTTTATTCTAAAGCCATCTTCACACTAAAACAGTTATTTACTATAGCAGTTTCGTAAACTGTTGACCTCACACAGAAATACATAAAAATTAATAAAAAATAAAATTTCGAAGACATCTAACAAAATCTAAAAAATGATGTTAGTTAGACTAATTAATAATTAAATGTATTAAATAAAAAGAAAAATTGTTTATAAATTCATAGTACGGTAGCCTAGTGGTGCAAGAAACTGCCTTCGAAATATATTATCCTGTTGTCTAAACTGGTAATTAAATTATTAATTAAATTTTATTGGAAAAAAGTTAGTATTTTTAGCGATTTTTTTCCCGAAGAGAGAAAAATCTATACAGTGAATTTTCCCAAAATGAATATACAGTGAGAGTGTATCCCGATTAGGATCCAAATCGATCAAAACGTACAAAAGCTACAGCAGAACAAACATAGATAGTTAAAATTATCAAAGACTTCTGCAAGGATTTTGCTTTATTTTATTTGTCCTTAACATTTTTGAATTAGAATATGAAATTATCTGATGTGATAAGTGTGAATTAGTCATTATAATTTAAGAAAGTATATATTTGATATGTTTAGGTGAATTTAGATCGGACGCAATATGCAATAAAAAAAAACTTTATCTAAATGAAAATAATAAGACGAAAATTGAATCGAAAAAAATTGGATTTAAAATTGTATAAAAACAAAATCCTGTTTCACAACAAAATTTGACGACAAACTATTTTTTGGATAAATTGTTGACTTATAAAACCTTATTAGCTTTTAATTTAATATTTCCCGTCAAACTGACAAGCATTCTTAATAATTTTTAAGTTTTATTGGAGAATGCGAAACAAATGCGAAAGTTCTATGACGAAGCATTATTGACATAGTCAATTAGAAGATCGCTAATTTAATTGGGATATATGAAAGTCATTTTAATTGATCTAATTATGCACCAATATCATTTATTTTCTGATCAGAAGATCTGATGATGTGCGCTGGATCTTAACGACAGCTCTTTGTAAATTTGTTCTATATATTTGGCCATTAGCAGTTAGACTACAGATAGAATGTATTGTCGGTACATTGTCACATATAACATCACATTCATAAATATACAAAGGTATCTCTCTCCAGTACTTCTCTATGTGTGATAATAATTTCAAAGCCGCGTTGCGTTGCTTCTATCATATATAGATAGTATAGGTAGTAAGTATAATATCATATAAAGCAGTTAGATAGATTTCTACAACACGACGACGAGAATCGAATAACTTTTCAAACAATTTCAACAATTTTTGTTACAAAACACATTCGAATGTGAAAACTTTTTGAATTGAGATGTTTCTCTCAATTCAATGTATTTCAATTGATATTTTAAAATGTATTTGTAACGTTTGTTCGGTGATATTATAGTTTGTTGAGGGATGTGAGAGGTAAATCTATGTATGTTGATTCAAAATAACTTTATTCAAATAATTGTTTGATAATAAATGTATATGTAATTATTTTAATCATATTAGGATTTCGTTTACGATTGTTATATTCGACATTCATAATATGTTAAGAGTGTATTAATTTTAGTGTAAAGTTTGTTGTAACTAGAGCTACAAAATATTGACGGCACAAAATTTTGGTATCATAGAAACACCTAATTAGTCCATTTTCGACTGTCATCACGATAATTCATTAACAAAAAGAGATAGCGGTCTGAAATTTCAGAATAAACATATTTGCTATACACATATGGATTTATACTTGCATAGTTTGCATATTTAAAGTATTTTATTCATGTTAATGATTCAAAATAGTTCAAACATTGATATCTAAATTATATGTCGAGTATCGAAACAATTGTTTCATTAGATAATTTAAAATGATTCTCGTAAAAGTACAATTCTAGAATTCATTTTTTTTTTATAAATGAGAAATAATAAAAATAAATTTTTTTATTATTACGTAACAAATTTCTATAATGTACACTTAGTAGAAAAAAAAATACAAAGTTGAAAAATTTCTTGTTAAAAAAAAAAACAAAAAATAAGTTTTATAAAAGCTAATTTTATAGAATTGCTAATAAAAATATTTATGGTAATAAAAGGAGCGTCTCCTCCTCGTGTGACTGTGACGGTATGACGGTGTGACGGTGTGTGATGAAGTTAAACAACAAAAACCAAACATATGTGTTTGTAATACAAGTGTTATGATTGTCTTTTGTGTCATTTCATATACATTGAACTTCGTTTTAAATCAACTTAAATATTTGACAGTTCATTGGTTCATTGTGGATCGTTGTACGGATCCAATGATATCCGATGTGCTTTGTCCCTCAAGGTGGGTTTAATGAGCATTTTCAAATATTATTACAGATTTTGCTGTGAAATTTGACAATTTTTTTTTCAAGCGATTACCCCGAAAACTTTTGAACAGGATCGCATTTAGTCCAAATCTAATGAAACGCTCATTCTTTAAAAGCATTATTGTAGGAATAATAATGGCATCATGTTTATGTGACAGATCCAAAGTCTCAAAGGATGAAATCTCAAAAAAAGCACACAAAATAGAAGAATTTTTCGAGATAATAAATTTAGTGAAATTTTTCAAGAATCAAACTTTAGAAGTTTGAAATTATGAGACAATATTTTTTAAAATTTGGTTGAAAAAGTAATTTATTGAAATTAATATGAAAAGTAACAAAATAATTTGATCATATAATCTTTGTCATTTTTTTATTCAAATTTGATGGCGCGTTTAATTTCAGTGTAAAAAACGAATTATCGTAAGGTATAGGGTGTACCGATTGAAATCCTGTAACCAATTTAAACTGGGCTAAAAAAACATTAAATACAAATTTTGACATGTTTTACTAAGATTATCGATTAAAGATATATTCAACCCGACCTGTTTAACAAATAACTTGATATGTGTTCAATATATATGAAATAGACTGTAAGATTTATTCATATTTATGTATATATATATATTTGTTTGTAACAACAATGTCTCACAAAATTTGTAAAATATTAGAGACATTAAAAATTTTATTTCCTAATAAAGTTATTACGACTTATCCTCGTATCCATCATACGTTTAAGAAATGTTATTAAATATATATACAAATATATATATATATATATATATATATATATATATATATATATATATATATATATATATATATATATATATATATATATATATATATATACAAATATATATACACAAGATTAATCGCCAATGATAGATGCATTTATAAGCTATAAGTTGAAAACTTATAGCTTCAAATAACGTGCAGAAAGAATTCTTTACAAATACAAGAAATACCCATCATATAAATGCAATAAAAAATGATTTTTTAACAAATGGATTTTTTTTTTGTCTTGTACAATTTACATAAAAAAAAATAAAATAAATAAAATAAAATTAACAACTAACAGACTTAATTGTTAAGATACTCGACACATTTGATTTGAGTATCAATACTTGGAACTATTTATAATGATTAGCATTCATAAAATACTTTAAACATCCAATCTATACAGTTATATAATAATATGTATTGTCCCTATATGAGGTTTTTAGCCAAATTTGAGCTAAAATTGTGGAGAACTTAAAAATTTTTCAAAAAAATTAACATTTTTGGTATTTGAAGTTATAGTTTAAGAGTTTGGTCAAGGATCCATTTGGACTCAATCGACCGATTTTGGCACATTCACGAAATTTAACTCACTTTTTATGTTAAGTCACCAAAATCTCTTTGTTTTTGAGTTATCATGATGATGGACAGTCGAAAATGGATTAATTGGGTGTTTTATGAACACCTATACCAAGGTTATGTTCAATATTCGGTAGCGTTACAAACTTTAGACTAAAATTCATATACCCTGACATATTATGTATGTCAAGTATAAAAATTTTCTACTTATAAAGCACATTTCTATGTATGTGAAATTTTCTTCAGATTAAAAAAAAAAAAACAGATTTTGTTAGGAACGTATTCAAAAAATTCGAGAAATTATTCTTTTTTTTAGGTCAAAATTAATGTAAATAGCGTATAATACGGATACAGTGTCCGTAGGACCTTAAAGAATACACAATTTGTAAAACCATCTAGGCAATCAGTTGAACACAACATTTATGTTGTAAAATTGTCAATCAGAAAAAAAAAATAATTTTTTGTTTGTTTGTCGTTTTGAGTCTTTTAAGTGGATTTTATTAGACTATAAACTATAAAGTTTAAACGAACGGAACGGAATGGAACGCAACGTAATGCTCTCTCTTCGTCCATGCTATGATGCTATGAATATGTCAACCATCAACCTTACTTACATACTTTTTGAATGAATGAATGAATAATATTTTTATGGCTTGTAAATTGCCCAACAGATTGGTCGTAACCCCTTTATAAAATAAATATATACCTTGTATTGTACTACAACAATTTTTTTTTACTATTTTGTTGTAACCATATAGAGAGCCAGCCAGCCATATATATTTTTCATACCATATGCTTAGGTTTTCTTATGATTTTCAAGGAAATTATTTTACTAGGATTTAATTTACGTTATTCTATCAAAAAAATCTTTATATGAAAAAAATTATGAGATGAAAAAAAGTTTGCGAGCTAAGGGCGCCCAAAACCTATACAATGATATAATGGCCGTCTAAAGGAATATTTTAAATGAAAATTTCCAAAGAGAAATCACTACAAATAAATTTTATTATGGGTTAAGACCTCCTAACGAAGGTGTAGAGAATTCGTAAGTCTAGCTGTGAGAAATTCAAAGCAAATTATTATTATTATTCGCCTCATATATTACAGTTTATTAATAAGTATATCATATTGAAATATGATAGATTCGACGATTGTTATCTCGAATTACATCCGATTATAAAAACTAAACATAAATCAATTGAAATATAATAAAAATAAAATTAATAACTATGAAATGTGATATACATATTATGTTTACTATTTATAATTATTAAAATTTTTGTATCATTTTCAATTAACATATATCCAATTAAGTGTTAGCGTGGAAGTTGAATAAAATTTATTTAACTAAATCCCAAAAAAAATTACTAACAAAATACTCTATCACGAGCCATAATTGGTCCAGTGATTAGGTAATTATTTAATTAATTATTTACAATCAAAATTACAATAACTGTTTTCCTTATATCTCAGTTAATTAATGCTTGCCTCTATATTTTTTTAATTCAATAAATTGTTCCTTCGATATGAATCCATTTAATTCAGTAATTATTTTTATTTAAATCATAATTAATTACAATTATTAATTACTATTTAAATAGTCATCGCAAGAGATAATTGTTCTTAATTGTATATTTAGTAATTTGGCAAGCATTATCTAAACATAAAAATGGATAGCAACAAATTGAAATTTTGAACTTTGACAGTGAACACCTTGTATAAAACTTTTGAAGGTATATTAAATAATAAAAATCGAAAATATGGGATAACAATGTAAATAAATTTGATTTATAAAGAGATGTACGAATTTATTTTTTTATTTTATTTTTTATCTTCCTTCCAAACACTTAAATTTATTTTTGAATTCTTTTTGACAAATAACTTAAAAATAATAATAAAACAAAAATATAACCGGTGAATGACAAAAAATATGACCTTTAGCATCGCTACAAACAACTTTCTGATGAAAAGAACTATAATTCACGGCAAGAGTTTAATACTTTTTTGGCAAACTATTCCAATTGAAATTAAACAAAGGGGAGCTAAACTTCAATTAAAGCGTCTTAACTTCACGAACATAGATTTGAAGTTTTATTTTTTTAATGGACATACAAAATTCCTAACAAAGAGGAGGAAATACGTACGTATGGACTTTGATAGATTATAACTTCCGTGTTTTTAAATCGATTTTAATTTAATTTGCAAGTTTTGTGTTGGTATTAAGTCAAATTTAGAACCAGTCTGGTACCCTATTTATTTTTAATTTTTACTTTTTGTCCTCAAGGAAATCCTTGTAGGCCCTGAATTAAATTTATACAACAGTCAATTGATAGTTTAAAATGTATTAAAACAACTCATGTAAGATAAAATTTTTAAAAATAGTAAAAATAGAAAAATTTACCTTGTATAAACCATCCTTGGAAGTTGATCGTCTCTCCTGTTGATCGTTGAATGTTGATACTCTGAAACCAAGAAAAAGTATTTAAATTTAGTAATAAAGCGAAAAATTATAATTTTTTTTAAGAGGAAAATTTAAGAAAATTGAAATGTGCCACGAAAGTCCATTTCAGTTATGATTGGCTTTCAAGCAATTGAAATTCGAAAATACATGCAGTATTATTTATCTGGAATTTTTTAGCTCAAATTTCTAGAAAAAGAAAGTACAATTTCAATCAAAAGTACAATGTATTACACAAAAAAAAAAAATTATTTTACTCGGTAATATAAATTTTATCAGGAAAATTCATCGTTTTTTGATTGAAAATCTAAGGAAAAAAAAAACATGTAGATATGAAATCGACATCGACAAATTGGTGTTTTATTTATCGAAATAAAAATAAAAATCTACCCTTAAAAAAGTGTTTAGTTCGATATAAATATATATTTGATGGTGGTGAATAGGGTATGAATATTATACGCGGGGGATGATAATTTTCTTTTTTTAAATCGACATTTATATTTTCAATTATTCGTTTCGTTTCGTCACCTACATTCATTTTATTACTCCGATAAAACTACCACATGTTCAATTTTCTTAAACAAAACTTTTTCGAAATTAATGCATTCAAATAATTTTTAATCGTTACTTTGGCTACGGCAATTCTCAATCAAATAATATATTCGATTTTTCTTACAATTTTCAACTCAATATCGACAATTAAATATCAAATTTTTTAATTATTTCATGATTTTCATTTGCTATACAATTTATATGCAATAAAGAATACCAATTTTCGAGTTTTCGTCTATTTTTCGAGTTATCGACACTTGTTTTTTAGAAATTATCGTATTTATATCACATAAATACCACAATTTAAAACATGCCACAAGATTTAATTATTAATTTTTGTTAAATGACTTTAATTTAAATATAATTCAAGCAAAAATAATCGAAATTTAATTCGTTTAAAAAGAAATAAACATTTTTATATTTAATACAACTATTCAAAATACATGTTCGTCATTTTCGACTGTTATTAACCCATGGATTTGTGGGGTTGGGTGCGTTTTTGGCCCCTACATTCAACCTGTGATTAAACTACCCAGGGATAACTCGAAAATTAGTATACTTCATTTTAGTCTTATTTTGGTTTTGTTTGCCAAAATTCACAAAAAATATCGAAACGCCAAGAATATCGTTATCAAAAATAAGAAAACTCAAAATTTTCCATGATAAAATTTTTGTGTGATAAACAACATATGATTACAAAATGTTTCATTTCAAATCCTGTAAGTTATGTTCGGAAAAAGAAAAAAAATAAATTAATAATATAAAAGAAAAATGTTGGAAAAAAAAATGCTTAATAAAATTATATATATATGGTATAGAGGAGGTTAAAGTTATAAGCTATTTTTATTTGATGATAATTTTTCACAAGAAAATTTATATATATATATATATATATATATATATATATATATATATATATATATATATATATATATATATATATATATATATATATATATATATATGTCGTATATTACATACGCACTTGAATTATTTCATGTGGAAAACTGTTTCAAGTGAAAAACTAGAAGGTGGTTTGGGAAATTGTCTTTATAACCACATTAGGTTTCAGATATTCTATCATATATATATAGATAGATATATACATACTTCCTTTTTCTTTACCAAAGATTTTCCAACTCGCTTGTACTGAGTAAAGTCTATCATCATCTCAGTTTTTCCCTTTTTTTTCATAGATTTATTTCACACCTTTAAATATGCCTGTTGTACGACCAGTATGGAAAAATATTACATATTAAAAAATTTGTTTGTAAAATCAACACTCAACAATGAGTTGTTGAAACAAACAAAAAATTAATATTGATTATCAACACATAAAAATATATTGAATTTATTCAATATAGTGCTGTTGTGTAATTAATTTTAAATAAAGAATATTCATTACCTTATAAGGAGAATTATTTGATTTTATTTATTGAAATTTGGTTCCATTGATCAATAAGTGATTTTTTCAATAAACACATATATAATTACACGAAACACATTATGATAATTAATTAAACACATTTTTTAATTGGCATAAATCGATATTATTTATAAAATTTGTCAATCAAATAATTTTTAATATAAAACTTGTTCAATTATTAATAGAAGAATAGACGCAGTAAATTAGTTGTTATTTGTTTCATCAATACAGAGGTGTTTACGTAATTAATTTAAAAAAAAAATAGATTGTTATTACCTTATTTGATTTTATTTACTTCAATTTGATTCAAGGTCAAACAGTTTTTTAAACATTTAATAAAAATATATATTTTTATGTAACTTATTATTTTAAAATAATTTTTGAAATAAAAATAAAAATTATAATAGCATGAAACCCATTGAAAACGTAAGAGAATATAACAAAAATGAAAGGAAAATTAATTTACGGGCAAGCGGGGGTCGGAGTGACTTTTTAAGGGTAAAAACTGTGGAAAAAATCAGTAATCGGGCGAGTATCGTAAAATTAGCTAAAAACATAAAAGGATGGGGCTTGCTAATTTTTATTCTTAAACGTATCTAAATACAATTTGAGAAAAGTCCCGAGCCAAGATAGGTATCAAAATTACCGTGAGCCTAAAATTGCATAAGATGTATTTTCAAAATGTGCTCAACTAATTGTTATTATCAGTGTCGAAATTAGGGCTAACCAAAATAGAATCTGTTCGAAAACAATAAAAAACATAAAGCTAACTTCCAAAGAAATGGAGATTTTGAATATATTTCATCATTTCATATCGATACGTAGCGATATGAAATGATGAATAAATTTTACACTTAAGTTCGTAGAAAGTGTAAAGTCTCGATGCAAGAAGTCTATGAAAGAATTAGTAATTTTCAGTTTATACGTTGTATCTTTACTTTTTTTTTTTTTTTTGCTCCTCACATGAAAACATATTATCTGTACTGTTACTGGTAATTCAGCATACTTTTTATACCGTGAACTGTGAGTATCCAAGTATCCATCTCATCTCTTACGAGTATCATCATCACATCGTTAAATCAACTCACCCATCATTTTGATATACAACCTCTCTTCACTCACTACAACCTCCCCCGCTCTCCCTCGCTCCCTTTCCATCCCTATTACAGTTGTAAATAAATATGTATACATACATATAAAACTATACTTTAGGAGACAAACAAAAATATATCGTTTTGTCAAATTGGTTGCAAATAAAATTATGACATACAATGTTTGAGTACATTCATTTTACTTCTGTGTGTCTAAATCTAAAGCCCAGCGCATACCATCACTAAATAACATATATTTTATATTAGACACCGTAAAATTTCTACATAAAACATCCAGAAAATTTGATGATGGGCGCATTCATATAATGCTGCCTAGCATCAGAATTTCTGATCAAAAAATCATACGACATTGTCTGATGTAGGCCTCATCTGTTAGTTAAAAAATTAATTAATTAATTTCAAAAATTTGAAAGTGACTAAAATTTTTATCTGATGTATGATCAGATTTTCTTATAAGAATTTCTGATAGATTTTCTTATAAGAATTTCTGATAAGACTCTCCGATGGTGTGCGTTGACCATCAAATTTTTTTTATCAGAAACCAAGAATATATGTAGAATTGTTCCAAATTGGGAACGGGAATGTATTTCGGAAAAACATAGATTACATCACCACAGTTGTGATCCCTGATAAATGATATCAAAAGCCCAAATCATTACTGGGTTATTTACAAATGTGTCAAAATTTTTTGAGATTCTAATAATTAGTTTATAATTAAACAATGATCAAATACGCTTCGGGTGGCTTCTACGTAAATTCCAAATGGACCCCCCCTCCCAACGTAGCAATCACGAGCCATTTTCCATGGACATACGCTCCATGGTTTAAATGAATTACCAAAACTGTAAGCTTTTTGGAAAGTTTTCTCGTTCGTATGGCTCAATTCGAAATAACAAATAATCCGACATTTCGATCTGTATATAGAAGTAACATGATGTTTTGTATATTGTATTTTTTTTCGATGAGAAATTTTCGTTAAATTTTATTACAAACATTATTTGTTTTGAAAATTTTTCTTTTTGTGAAAATGCTTGTAAAAATTTATTATCATCAATATAAAAACTAAATTATCCAACTTTGTATGCAAATTTTTTGAAATCATTTGGTCTCCAATGAAAACTAAAAATGCAAAGAGCATAAAATGTTCAAAAATAATGCTATTTAAATATTCGATTTAGGTATTTATAAAATTACGGATTGAAATCGGAGCAAAAATAATTGAAAATCTTTTCATTTTTAATTCAATTAGATGACATCAAATCTTAATTACAGTCACACCAAAATATTTCTTTGAATCTTTTATTTAGTTCGCCCAAAATGCAAACTCAAAAATAGTTTTTTTATTTTGAGAAAAAACTCAATCATTAGGATACTTCAACGCATTCAGGTACTGATTATAGTTTGTTTTGCCCTACACCAAATTTTATAAGAAATTTTCCGACAAAAAATCAGAACTAAATAAAATTTTAAAAGTACTTTTAGGCTAAAGTTTTTAACGCTACCTAATATTGACCGTTCAAACAAAATTTTGGTATCGGTGTTCATAGAAACACCTAATTAGATAACGAGCTGATGGTGACGTATACTAAACATAAAAAGTGAATTATTAAAATCGGTCCAATAGGTCCTCGTGACCCAACTTTTAAACTATAAAAGATAGACTGCATATATTTATAGTATTTTATGAATGCTAACATAAAAAATAATCCAATGAAATTCAATCATAGTATCTAAACAATTAACTCTTTTAGTTAACTCATTTTTATTTTATTTTTGGAATTCTAATGGTTTTACTACATCCGTTTAATATAATTGGTGTGAAAATGGTAAATTTTTTGATAGCGCAACAAGGATTAAATTTAGATTGAGTTATATATAAACTGGTAACACAAAATGTAAATTGTATTTAGTCGAAGAGTTAGAATTGGAGTTAGAATAGAATGGTGATAATATAAATAACATTGATATGGTGTTGTAAGCGTACTAGTGCAAGTGTGGACTAAAAGTAAGCCTAGGCGTTAATCATTCATGTCAACGGACTTATCTATCATGATACAATAATACATGTATATATATATATATATACATATATATATATATATATATATATATATATATATATATATATATATATATATATATATATATATATATATATATATATATATATACATATATATATATATATATATATATATATTTATAAGAAGTGTCTACGTGACCAGTGATTTTTAATTTTGTTTTTTTGGTTCAAATATAATCGAAAAACATAAAAGACTTATCTGACGACTGAACGAGTAATTTTTAAACTATCGTTTGAAATACTCACGGCAAATTATACGGGGAAAATGGATTTAGATTTTTGATGAACTTTTATGATTCTGTGAAAAATCTTTAAATTGCAATTTGTAGGCTTTCAAATTGAGATCTAAGAAAAAATGACATACGATTAGTAATTTTTGGTATCTATAGATCAAATTATGATTTTGCAAACGTAATTAGATCTATAAATTTCAAAAACAATATCCATTTAACATTGAAAGTGTACTTTTTGAGATAATCCGTGCCAGAGGTCTAATATTTCCAATCCAATATCCCTCCAAATTTTGACGGTTATCTAGAAAACTAAACATCCAGTAAACTATTTATTATTTTTTGTTTTCTACAACCTCAATTTATCCAGAAAATCTTGACTAAACTAACCATGATATAACGGATTTTATTTCACAAAGTAAATATTTTTACCCAATTCTAAATTCGTTATAAATGATCTCAAGAATTCCAGTTACGAATTTTTCAAACTACGAAATTCGTAAAATTTTCAATGGCATTTATAAAAACAAAAAAGAAATTAAAAACTCAATTATTTATTCTAAACAGGGGGTATGAAGACACTTTCTATATAGAGATTCCTATATTACATAATAGTACGACGGAACGGTGTGTATGTTATTTGGATACAAACCAGGCCAAAGTTGTTAATTACAAAATACTACCCGTGTGATCCAAGGGTGAATATGTCAACTCTCTCTAAGCTAATATATATAATGTATCTAATACGTACGTTAAATACTTTATCCCATATAAATAATATATGGATAGAAACTGTACAACACGAAACGAACAGCAAGCAAGCACTAAATCAGTTGTTACTGAAGATGATATCAACAAACAGTAACCTGAATGGACCAATTTATAATAAGTAGTATATTACAATAATGAAAATATCTAAATTGTATATTAGTTGTACATTTTACTTAGAAAAATTATAAATCATAATTATTGTTCAACTCCAATAGAATAAGATCTTATTTTCTCACAAATAAAATTTTAAAAAAAAAAACCAAATCATAGAAGTACAGGGTGCTAAAGTTGGCCCAAATTGGATAAAAATTGAGCGTGATAAAATAAAAGTAATTTTTTGTTTCTTTAAAGAACATAACAGCATGACAAAATTAATTTTAAACCAAATTTTGACCGATTCGAGTGGACCTTTTTTTGAAACCCACTCAATTTGAGCCATAGTTATCATTTTTAATATTTATATTTCACTTAATAAAATCTATACATAGAATATTATGACCAGGCACTTACCATCTTAAATTTTATTATAGACGTTTAATTGAACCAAAAATTTGAAAAGTATGACTCAAATTTAGTTGAATTACATACTCTGTTTGCCAAAATTGGATAAAAATTGAGGGTAATAGTGCAAAATTAATATTTTTAGTTTTTATGACGTCACAAAGTTTAAAAATTTTATTTTTTCGATATCTTGGCTAAACTTTGACCAATTTGAGTGAACTTTTTTTTGAAACCCACTAATTTTGGGTCATAATTTTCAATTTTAATATTTATAATTCACTAAATAAAATCCTTATATGAAATATCATGACCATACATGTATTATTTTAAAATATAATAAAGATATGTTTAATTGAACAAAAAATTTGAAAAGTATGACCCAAATTTAATAGGATTACATACTCTGTTTACCAAAATTTAATAAAAATTGAGGGAAATAGAGCAAAATTAATATTTTTAGTTTTGATGACGTCACAAAGTTTAGAAATTTAATTTTTTCGATATCTTGGCTAAACTTTAACCGATTTGAGTGAACTTTTTTTTAAAACCCACTAATTTTGGGTCATACTTTTCATTTTTATTAATAATAATTCGTTTACTTCAATCCTTATATGAAATACCATGACTACACACCTTCTATCTTGAAATCTATTATAGATATGTTTAATTTAACTAAAAATTTGAAATCTATGACTTAAATTTAGTAGAAAAACATACTACGTTTGCCAAAATTGGATAAAAATTGAGGGTAATAGTGCAAAATTAATATTTTTAGTTTTGATGACGTCACAAAGTTTAGAAATTTAATTTTTTCGATATCTTGGCTAAACTTTAACCGATTTGAGTGAACTTTTTTTTAAAACCCACTAATTTTGGGTCATACTTTTCATTTTTATTAATAATAATTCGTTTACTTCAATCCTTATATGAAATACCATGACTACATACCTTCTATCTTGAAATCTATTATAGATATGTTTAATTTAACTAAAAATTTGAAATCTATGACTTAAATTTAGTAGAAAAACATACTTTGTTTGCCAAAATTGGATAAAATATAATGGTAATAGTGCAAAATTAATATTTTTAGTTTTGATGACGTCACAAAGTTTAGAAATTTAATTTTTTCGATATCTTGGCTAAACTTTAACCGATTTGAGTGAACTTTTTTTTAATACCCACTAATTTTGGGTCATAGTTTTCAATTTTAATATTTATAATTCACTTAATAAAATCCTTATATGAAATATCATGACCATACATGTATTATCTTAAAATATAATAAAGATATGTTTAATTGAACAAAAAATTTGAAAAGTATGACCCAAATTTAATAGGATTACATACTTTGTTTGCCAAAATTGGATAAAAATTGAGGGAAATAGAGCAAAATTAATATTTTTAGTTTTGATGACGTCACAAAGTTTAGAAATTTAATTTTTTCGATATCTTGGCTAAACTTTAACCGATTTGAGTGAACTTTTTTTTAAAACCCACTAATTTTGGGTCATACTTTTCACTAAATAAAATCCTTATATGAAATATCATGACCATACATGTATTATCTTAAAATTTAATAAAGATATGTTTAATTGAACTGACCCAAATTTAATAAAATCCTTATATGAAATTTAATCATGACCGATTTGAGTGAACTTTTTTTTAAAACCCACTAATTTGGGGTCATAGTATTATCCTTATATGAAATATCATGACCATACATGTATTATCATATGTTTAATTGAACAAAAAATTTGAAAAGTATGACCCAAATTTAGTAGGATTACATACTTTGTTTGCCAAAATTGGATAAAAATTGAGAGAAATAGAGCAAAATTAATATTTTTAGTTTTGATGACGTCACAAAGTTTAGAAATTTATTTTTTTCGATATCTTGGCTAAACTTTAACCGATTTGAGTGAACTTTTTTTTAAAACCCACTAATTTTGGGTCATACTTTTCATATTTTATATTTATAATTCACTATATAAAATCCTTATATGAAATATCATGACCATACATGTATTATCTTGAAATTTAATAAACATATGTTTAATTGAACAAAAAATTTGAAAAGTATGACCCAAATTTAGTAGGATTACATACTTTGTTTGCCAAAATTGGATAAAAATTGAGGGAAATAGAGCAAAATTAATATTTTTAGTTTTGATGACGTCACAAAGTTTAGAAATTTAATTTTTTCGATATCTTGGCTAAACTTTAACCGATTTGAGTGAACTTTTTTTTAAAACCCACTAATTTTGGGTCATACTTTTCATATTTTATATTTATAATTCACTATATAAAATCCTTATATGAAATATCATGACCATACATGTATTATCTTGAAATTTAATAAACATATGTTTAATTGAACAAAAAATTTGAAAAGTATGACCCAAATTTAGTAGGATTACATACTTTGTTTGCCAAAATTGGATAAAAATTGAGAAAAATAGAGCAAAATTAATATTTTTAGTTTTGATGACGTCACAAAGTTTAGAAATTTAATTTTTGCGATATCTTGGCTAAACTTTAACCGATTTGAGTGAACTTTTTTTTAAAACCCACTAATTTTGGGTCATACTTTTCAATTTTAATATTTATAATTCACTAAATAAAATCCTTATATGAAATATCATGACCATACATGTATTATCTTAAAATTTAATAAAGATATGTTTAATTGAACAAAAAATTTGAAAAGTATGACCCAAATTTAATAGGATTACATACTTTGTTTGCCAAAATTGGATAAAAATTGAGAAAAATAGAGCAAAATTAATATTTTTAGTTTTGATGACGTCACAAAGTTTAGAAATTTAATTTTTTCGATATCTTGGCTAAACTTTAACCGATTTGAGTGAACTTTTTTTTAAAACCCACTAATTTTGGGTCATACTTTTCATATTTTATATTTATAATTCACTAAATAAAATCCTTATATGAAATATCATGACCATACATGTATTATCTTAAAATATATTAAAGATATGTTTAATTGAACAAAAAATTTGAAAAGTATGACCCAAATTTAGTAGGATTACATACTTTGTTTGCCAAAATTGGATAAAAATTGAGGGAAATAGAGCAAAATTAATATTTTTAGTTTTGATGACGTCACAAAGTTTAAAAATTTAATTTTTTCGATATCTTGGCTAAACTTTGACCAATTTGAGTGAACATTTTTTTGAAACCCACTAATTTTGGGTCATACTTTTCATATTTTATATTTATAATACGCTTACTAAAACCCTTATATAGAATATCATGACTATTCACGTATTATCTTGAAATTTAATAAAGATATGTTTATATGAACCAAATATTTGAAAATTATGACCCAAATTTAGTAGGATAACATACTTTTATTGCCAAAATTGTATTAAAATTGAGGGTAATAGAGCAAAAGTAATTTTTCGTCGCTTTAAAGTGCAAAATTAATTTTTTCGATATCTTGACCAAATTTTGTCCAAATATCAAACACATTTGGTGAAGTACCCCAAAGTTTCAAAAATTTTTTAAACGTGTAACTTCACTATACTGGTATAGTATTAAATTTACCATCGTCGAATGTATTGGACTTCACTATTTAAGCTACGACTGAATTTAATATACCCACAGTCCAATACATATATACAAATTATAAAAATTTGATAAATAACGAATCTTTCATTCAAATTTTGTATTTTTATTACAAATATTCGAAAAACAAAAAATGTGGATATGTATTGTTTTTCTTAAAACATATACACAAAAATAAGTAATAATAATAATAATAATAATAATAATAGATGTTTAAATGTGTGGAAAATATGAGAAAACCCATTTTCCCATTGTGGGAAAAACAAAATGCAAACATTTAAACTCGACAATTTGCATATATAAAACATGTTTTCCTATCACACATATCCTTACTTTTTTATTTCTATTTATCCCTATATATATATGGTAGATATTTTCATGAAATCTCTAACCTCCTTCTTCTACCGCTCTCCAACCAACCCCCAACCCCGTCACCGATCTCTTTTCTCATCTTTATATAGTTCAAAATATGTAGATATACTTTGATCAAAAACTATGAACATATCAATTTATTATTACCCTCTTTCTTTATTCAAAAATGATACCGTCACCAATAGCGAATATTTTCAACTAATAATACCCGTGCCGGAAAAATTAATATTTGAATATAATAGCTCCGGCGTCGGTCATTTTATTAATAATCGACAGTTGATAGTTATATGTAATCTGTAACAGCGGTAATTTTGACAGATCTAAAACGGTTGTCATTTTTAACCGATATTTATTTAAGTCTTCTTTGATATTATCATACTTCAAAATAAAATTTAAAATTGGACAAAAATTTGAACATTTTTTGAAGAATTAGTAGAAAAACTAGTAATTTATAATAAAAATACTTTCAATAAATTCTGGATGACAGCTTTAATTTTGTATAAAAACCATAATGATAATATAAATAAGCTATAAGTTTGTAAAAAATTAATGACACTGGAATAATTTATTATTGTTTTATATATTGATCACTCTAAAGCAGTCCATCTTGAATGATAACTTTTTATCCAAATGGTAAAATTAATTTTAATATTCTGTGCTATAAAAATACAGATTCTTTTATATTCAATATCTTTAATATGTTTTTTTTGGAAATATTAAAAACAGTACTGTACAAATTTGCATACCAAATTAAGAACTTTAGACCAACAATACCCGCGTATGACCGATTAAATGAGATAAATATCAATTTAAGATTATTATTTATTTATCCTAATAAATGTAAAAATAAGTTAAATTTTCATTTACGCTATTAACTGTCAATGGATTCCTTTTCTGGGCTTATGTTATCCCTTATCTAAATATTCTTTAAAATTATTTTTCAAATTTTTCTATAAACTTTTCGTAGCAATTAAATTTTTCGTCTATTTTAAATTTCCGGAGTAAATTTAAATTTTCAAACTAATTAATATTTTCAAATAGTAGAGTTTTAATTATCAAATATTATATCAAAAATTATTCTGGGTTAAAAATTAAACATAAATATAAAACCACGGTTGTAAAAATAAAACAAATTTTTACATTATAAATTTATTTAAATTAACGCCATCACACCATTGACAAACTACTGACTTGCTATTAATAAAATGACCCAAATTATAATCCTAAATTAATGTTACCGGCGCCGAAATTATTATTTGAAAATATTCGTTGTCGGGACACCGGTTACTGAGACCATTAACCTTTATTCCATTGTTTTATAAGACGATATTTTTAAGAAACTAAGATTTTCTCCGGCTTGGAAACATAAACGATTTTTGGTAGTAAATATATGAAAAACAGAATTTTCAATAAAGCAGCAAATTTAATATAATGACTCATAAGATTAGAATACTACAAAAAATTTGATCAGCGTATATATAAGTAAGTATATATATGTTGCATCATAAAAACATATAGCATCAAACATTTCTGAGTGTTAAAAGATGTGTTGAACAAAAAACCAGAACATGGTCATTTGTGTCGAGTCGACCGACAACCGACAAATGACTACGACAATACTAAAAAGCATTTTGTATATTTACAACCCTTAACTCGATAAAATTACGTACCCTCTGGATTATATACAACCACCATTCAACTACCGGTCACTGTCAATGTTACACCAACGCTAGTCATCTAATCACTAATCACTAGTTTTAGTTTAACCACAACAAATTATTTTGTCAAAATTTTAGTGATCTTAAATAAATATATAAAAAATCCAGTAAATTTAAAAAAAAAAAATTCCCTAACTTTTACTAAAATTTCATAAATTTCCTGACTATGACTTTTTACACAAAATTAAAATGTCTGTGTACACCAGGTTTTCCAGATTTTTCCTGACTAGTACTCACTTTGAATTCATAAAGTATAAAAATTTTTCGTCAGTAATAATCGAATTTAAAAACAAAAATAACGATTATTAGTTTTTACAAATTAGTTTTACTTAGTAAAAAATTTTGTATAAAAAGAAAATTAACTAGTTCAACCTTCAATTTTGTTTTTATCAAATTAATTCCTGTAAATCTACTAAAATACAAATGATTTTGTATTTTAGAAAATTTATAAAAAGAGCGCAGGAAATTTGAGCACGAATTATTCTTGGGAACATCTTTAACAAAAGTAGATTTTTCTAACGAGAGTAAATTTTCAATTGCATGATAAAATCCATTCTAAGTAGAAATTAAAAAAATTAAAGTATGAGAAATAACCATGTAATTAACTAAAGATTGTGGTGGATAAACATATTTAAGCTTTCAAGCTTTGTGATAATAGATGGAACAGCTTAAAAAGATATATCGATAACAACATAACGGTCATATCTCTTATAATGCGGCGTTAAATGCGGGCAAGCTAACGGTTTTCATATAATCAACACATATATTATACACACATTTTCATCAAATTAAATTTATTTTCACGGATTTTCGTTGAATACTATAAATGGAAATCTTTTTAACACACATAGTGTGTATAGGAGATTGGGTTAAAATATTCCATGGGTAGGTTGATCAACTGATTACTTTTAAAAAATAAACAAATTTTTGCATTTAACATGAAAATTATTTAGCCTTGAGGAAAAATTAAAGTAAGGTTTTCAAAAGACAGGCTGGTATATCAAAGAAGTTAGATTGAAGAGACCCATTTGAGTTTTGATATATAATAATAATTTGAGCTTGATTACGATATCCGTGGTGCCTCGATTTTTTCAAGAATTTTGGCAAAACAAGTCAAATAAGATGAAAATGAAGAATACCAATTTTCGAGTTTTCAATGGGTAGTTTTGTTTTCTGTTTTATTTTTGAATCAATTTTAATTTTCAAGTTTTTGTTATGATATTGAGTTTAGCTAAAATTTAGAATTAGTCCGCGGTACCCTATTGAACCCGAGCCAAAAAATCGTATGGAAATTCTTAGTAAAAGAAAATATTTGATACAAAACTACACAATATAAGTTTTCTATTCTGAATCCTTTAAAAAATCATACAAAAAAAATACTAATTAATTAAAATATTAATTAAAACTTATGACATGTTTTGAATTGTGGCACACACGATTATTTCTAGGAAAAATGTCTCGATAATTCGATAAATAGGCGAAAACTCAAATTGGTATTCTTTATTTTCATCTTATTTTGGCTTGTTTTACCAAAATTAATCGTCAAATCGTTGTGCCACGGATATCGTAATCTCCCCTTGAAACCCTCTGAAATACATCACACAAAATGAGATTTATTCTCAAATCGAAAATGGTTTGCATAGAATTTGAATGTTCAAATTTATAGAAAATAATATTATTTAAGTTAAGTGATAGATAAATAGTTCATATTATATGAAATTTACTTTATAATTGAATGAATTAATATCAATTATAACATTAAGGTAACAACAACACAGACAATTGAGCACAATTGAGCACATTATATTTAGTTTGGTATTTAATTGGAGGTATGAGTTACCACTTTAGTTTATATACATACATACTACAAAATAACATACATAAATTTCAGAAAGTATCTCTGTAGCCGCATAACAACATTATCAAATAAATTAAAAATAGCATTACCTTAATTAAAAATTTCAAAATGAAGACGTTGTTGTTCATCAGCGAAATATACAAAAAAAACAGGTCCATTATAGATCCATTCGTTAGCAAGAAAATTCAAAAGTCAGATCATAATTTTTCAATTGAGTTCCATTGATCAATAACTGATTTTTTCAATAAACACATATATAATTACACGAAACACATTATGATAATTAATTAAACACATTTTTTAATTGGCATAAATCGATATTATTTATAAAATTTGTCTATCAAATTGTTTTTATATAAAACTTGTTCAATCATCAATAGAAGAATAAACGACGCACTAAATAAGTTGTTATTTGTTTCATCAATACAGAGGTGTTTACGTAATTAATTTCAAAAAAAAAAAAATTTGGAAAACGGTTGACCCTAAAGGCCATCCCTGTAACAAATTTAACATATTACAATGTTTTTGAGCTAAACATTTGGTTTTTGAGCTTTGATGATAAAAAAACACTTGTTACCGAATATTTCGTAAACGACATCTCTGGAAATAATCAACCTATTTTTACGTTCATGGCGACGCGGTTTTTACAGCTTTATTGATCAATAACTGATTTTTTCAATAAACACATATATAATTACACGAAACACATTATTATAATTAATTAAACACATTTTTTAATTGGCATAATTCGATATTATTTGTAAAATTTGTCAATCAAATAATTTTTAATATAAAATTTGTTCAATTATCATTAGAAGAATAGACGCTGTAAGTTAGTTGTTATTTGTTTCATCAATACAGAGGTGTTTACGTAATTAATTTTAAAAAAAATAGATTGTTATTACCTTATTTGATTTTATTTACTTCAATTTGATTCAAGGTCAAACAGTTTTTTAAACATTTAATAAAAATAGATATTTTTATGTAACTTATTATTTTAAAATAATTTTTGAAATAAAATCAAAAATTATAATAGGATGAAACCCATTGAAAACGTAAGAGAATATAACAAAAATTCGCGATCTCAGATCGCCCGTTATATGCTCTTCCGTTTCAATAGTTTTCATCCTAGTATAATTTTATTTTCACGTTTGATCATTTTTAAAGGCTTCAAACCGTATATTAAAGTTGATTTATGCCAAATTAAAAATTTGCCAATTTAATTAATGTCAATTACTTCGATATATTATGTATTTATAACTGTATAGACTGCATATTTGATGTATCCTTTTTTGAATGCTAATGATTGAAAATAGTATTGATAGTTAACCAGGTAATTTTAATCGGTAACCTGGCTACGGAGATATTCCTACAAATCTAAAGGATAATGATAAAAGTACGTTCACCAAGTCTGAACATATGTACACACAAATGTGATAGCACCATTCGGTTCACATATATATATATATATATATATATATATATATATATATATATATATATATATATATATATATATATATATATATATATATATATATATATATATATATCGTTTAGTTTACAAATACAATTACAATTGTATGTAATTGTGTAATGATGTTTCAACAGTGTTTTGTTTGTAAAATGTGTTTTGTACAATGACTAATTACAATAACCACTTGTATGTACGATTTGGACCAGTTACTAGTACTATACTATCAATTTGTACTAAAATAGTGGTCGAACAATTTACTATCTAAACTAAGTTATATTAAACTAAACTAAAATAGTTTTAACTTTATATAATAGATGACTCTGTTTCATTAGAAATAAACACTTAAATTTAAAGAATATGGTATTCATATTGTGCTTAGTACGTGCAAGGGCCTTCTGAAACGATTGATACGCTAAGAGTGTTATTTAAAAATTCAAATTTAATTTATAAAAAGCCAATAGAATGGGCCTGAAGCTTGGAAACTGAGTCGAATATATCTAAAATCTATTTTAAACTATATTAAATAATTTTACTAAAAATTGCCATTGGTAATATGGGCTCCCTTTCTACAATATAAAATGAAAAATTAACAAAATATTCTGCCCACAAACACAAAGTCTACACTCTTAATGTAATATCTTTCAATTTTCGCTCACCAAATAACTCAAAATTATCCAAAATTTGTTATGCACAATATTGACTTAAAAACGGGGGGACAAGAAATTAAATATAAATTTTACAACTCCCTCCCCACTTAAAGGGGTAAAAGATCAAATCAAATATGAATGTAATTTTTTTGTGTGTAGAATTATGGATATTAATTTTTGGTTATCGGATGCTGTAAAAGAATTTAATAAATGAATACAAATAAAATTTGATAAATACAAAATATAATAATTATTACAAAGTACAAGCGTAGATATTACTATTGCTATTATTATTATTAATAATAATTTTAATATTGAATTGAAAATGATTAAGATGAAATCATGTGGAAAGTTATGCGGCGCAATGCAACTCAGTTGAATTCAACTATTATAACTCATATTGCTGCTCATTGCTCACTATATGCTCACGATGCCAGCTAGCTCTAGCTCAGTGAACGTTATATGTTGAGTTAACGTTTGTAAAATAAAATACATATTCCACACATGATATCATATATTCATATATATTAACCGGCACTGGGTTTGCAGATCTCACCACAACGTATTCTATATACAATAACTATATACTATTTATGAGATGACTATAGTGACTGGCTCAATATTATATATTAAATACATTTATCAGATTGTATTTTTTTATTCTGTACATATACTTCAAATACGAGACGATTCAGTAATATCTATACCAACTTATTAAATTATAAATTATTGACCGCAATTATGTTTAATAAAATTTATTTAACCAAATCTCCCAAAATGCTCTATCAGGATCCGTAATTGGTCCAGTGATTAGATAATTATTTAATTATTTGCAATCAAAATTACAAAAACTGTTTTTCTTATATCTCAACTAATCTCCCGGTTTGCTCTTTCAATATTAATCCATTTGATTCAGCCATTACTTTTATGTATGCATAATTAATTACAATTATTAATTACGATTTAAATTATTACATACGAGTTACAAGACAGATGGGGCCTACATCAGACAACATCGTATGATTTTCTAAATAGAATTTCAGATATCTTAAGTAGAAATCTTACCATGTACAGGATCTAATATAAAATACATGTAAGAAAATCTAATAGTGTGCGTTGGTCCTATATGAATTTAATGATCATTTGTAAAGTCAATATACAGTTGTAAAACATACGTAGTGTAGAAAGTTTCAGTAACTTCAGTATGATATGTATTACTTACTGTATAGTGGAATGGGTTCGCTCGCTTCATGTAAACATTAGTATCTAATATATTATTTGAAAAAGGGGTCCTTTCCTCGTATGGAACTCGTATGGAATAATTCTAATGAAAAATGATTTTTTTATTAAAATTTTTACGTTTTTCTTTCGATTAATAAATAAAACTTCAAATCATACTATGTGAAAATTTATTTGAATAAACAATTTTACTTATCAATTCTTAAATTATTTTTGAATTGTTTGTTAATTTAATATATAAGAAAATATAAATAAAGGCATATCAAATTTGATACAATTTATGAAAACAAAATTTCTATATACGCTAATCATGTATCTTTGACATGCAATCTTTGTGTCATCTAGTGTTTTAATTTTTAATTATTGGGTACAAAAAAATCTTACTACCAAGTTTAAGTCAAATTTGTAGGGAGAAATATCCTTACAGAATAAAATATAAATAAATATACATAAATTTTGAAGCAACTTTTAAAGTGATAATCCAAAATATGATATTTAATATGAATTTCGTATCGAATTCAAACAATACAGTTGCTTGTAATATCTATTTTGTACTCCCGATAAAATATTAATATTAACACAAAAAAAAAACCAAAGAAATTGTAATCAAAATGTGATGATAACTTTTCAAAGATAATTTCAGTGTCAACATATTGCAGTCAGTCTCAGTGTACACCACAGATTTCGATAAGATAGTGAGGTTTATAGACTAGAAAGCAAGTAACAATACGTTAGCAAGTAACGTATGGTGGTAACTTATGATGAGTATTATAAACTTTGTTAATATTTCTGAGTTCAGTTCAATTCGGTTGTGTTGGGTTCTCCTCACTACTGATGATCTTATTTAACTTTGATCGTGATATGAAATAGCAAATAGAATTGGAATGGGTTTGGTTGACTCTTCTGAATGCGTTTACTATAACAGTAGTAGACGTTCTAACTGTTCGTAATGATTCTAGTAAACCTAAACTTACTAAAAACAATAAGTAAATCACCTCCTCGGCATATAGAATACATCACCATACACGTAATACCAAACAACATCTTTGAAACCAAAAACTTTACACAATTTTATTATAAATTACTACAGGATGTCACCCAACCAAACCCACAGGAAAATTTGTGGTTCCTTTAATTTTTCCCTATATTAATTATAAAATAGTGTTGTGTCTCATTACCAATGACGGATTCTCATTGTGCATTTTATTTGGAGACAATTTCGATAAAAATGTTTCAATATTGAATCGAATCACATAAAAATAATAGCAGTTACAAAACACATATATATCAAACAATTATTGTAATCGTGTGTTATTTTATATGAACAATAACAATAACAATAACGATAGTAAGTAAAGAAATAGTCACGATAAATTGTATCGACAAAAGTCATAACACGAATTATCACACGAAGAATTTAAAATACCAGAAAATCGTGTCAAATAAATTATCACAATTTCAAATTACAAATAAAAACGAAAAAAAAAAAACAACACAAAATTTACATACAACTGTGAATCGGTTAAGTGTGTAACAAATATAAATACCTAGCTCTACAATTTTGATTACATTGCACGCGTATCTTAAGCATTTCAAGCATTTTTTCAAGTATAATTTGAAAAAATTTACAATTATATCCTATTGAAATAAGTCTTTGATTTTTGAATCAATTTTAATTTTCAAGTTTTTGTTATGATATTGAGTTTAGTTTAAATTTAGAATTAGTCCGCGATACACTATTGAACCCGAGCAAAAAAAATCGTATGGAAATTTCTAGATAGAAAACAATACAATATAGGTTTTCTATTTTGAATCCTTTAAAAAATCGTACAAAAAAAAAACACTTACCTAATAAAATTTCTGCCGCGAAAATGTTCCCGCGACGAACACCACATAACTAATTTGAACCGCAGGTCTGGGCTAGTTTCACACCATTCATATCACTAATCCTGTAAAAATGGAAATTTATATTATTACAATGATTTTATCGTGAGAATTTTTTTTTCTATAATATTTTTGTCGATGGAGATTGTATCGTGAAAATTTCGTCCGGGGAGTTGAATGTGTCTTTGCCAAAATTATCCCCCGAAACCGTTTTAGGATTAACATAAGGACACTTTATTTTTTTCAAAATAATATGCGGAATTTGTAGCATAAAAGCTTATTTTAAAAGTATAGCACATTTAAAATTTTCACTACTATTCCTGTAATAAAATCAGGAGAGCCTACTAATTAAATAATAACCACCTACATTATGAAATTAATTGTAGTCCAAAAAACATTAGATCTAGTTATAATTAATAAAGATTACGGCTTACGATAACCTTTGTACCACGATTTTTTTATGAATTTCGGCAAAACAAGCCAAAATAAGACGAGAATGAAGTATACCAATTTTCGGATTTTCGCCTATTTTTCGAGTTATCCATGGGTAGTTTAATCACAGGTTGAACGTAGGTGCCAAAAACCAACCCGACCCATGTAAACTACTCCACACTAATCCATGGATTATAATAACAGTCGAAAATGGTGTACATGTATTTTGAATAGTTTTATTAAATATAAAACTGTTGATTTCATTTAAACGAATTAAATTTCAATTACTTGTACTTTAATTGTGTTTAAATTAAAGTCATTAAAAAAAAAAATAATAATAATAATTAAATCTTGTGACATGTTTTAAATTGTAACACACACGATAATTTCTAAGAAAAAAGTGTCGATAACTCGAACAAATAGGTGAAAACTCGAATTGGTATTCTTCATTTTCGTCTTATTTTGACTTGTTTTACCGGACGCCACAGATATCGTAATCTCCCCAAGATTACTAATAATAATTATGGATGGTCTCTGTGAAACTGAATCCTTAAAAAAAAAAAAACACGTAAACTATATAGACATTTTCTGTATAGTAAAATGTATTAGAAAATTTAAATAAATATGATTTGAGTTGAATCGTATGGTGGTGTTGATATTGATGGTAATATTTCTCGAAGGTGTGGGTGTGTTAGTAAATACGTATGTATTTATGTACGTAAGTGAGTGTTAAATTTCATACCACTAGAATGATATAAACACTTCCGCTTTTTACCGACCGACCGACCGATGTTATATTTTTATTGTACGAGAAAAAGTTTTATGATGCAGAAATATCTATGAAAATATCACTATAGTTTTTCTTCCGTTTCATATACTTTGTATATTTTCCAAATAGTTTACAATAAATATATTTATTCATATCTATATGAAAACGAACAAAAAAAAAACCATATATAATATAAAAACCAAAAAAAAAAAAAATGGCAAGGCATCTTCTCACTTCAAACAGTTTAAAACCTCAAAGAGTTTATCCTATAAAACTAATTCACATGACATCTACAAGTGCAAATATATACAATTATTTTCGTAATTATCGCGCACAATTAACTAAAATAATATTGATTCCTCAAAATTGAATAATCTTTACAGAGGCCGTATTGAACATTTTCTTCCCGAAACAAAAAGCTTTTCTAAATATTCACAATGAAAAATTTTTGTACAAAATCAAATCAAATTTCATTCTCATCATTTTTTCATAACACGCTTAAAGAAGTATAACTGAGATTAATTAAATATTTATAAAATTTTGAAAACAGAAAATAATTGAACTGATTTTCAGATAACGCGAAATAGACTATATAATATCTATAATATGTAAAGATTTATTTTATTCGATTTGATGTAGAGTAGAGTTTAGTGGACGCAAACAGTTTGCAACTTGTGCAAGTTGATAGCCATTGTATATAATATTTGTTATAAGATAGAGAAGGCTTATCGAAGTATCTGGTGATGGTATCTGGAGATCGGTCCGCTGATCGCGACCAGAATATCATATCACTATCATATATTGGTCAACTATGTTATGTGTATTGGTTCAATTGTCATCGTAATATTGTCATCTACTTTATAACATCACATCGGTATTAACTATCACCTCAAACTACCCATCCTTAACTCCCTGCTTGCTTGCTTGCTTGCTATTCACTGTCCAGCTCTTCCATAAGAGGATCAATAAAACCGACTAAACAAAACAAAACAAAAAAAACCACAATACTTGAAGGTTTTGCAATGTATATATTATTACATTCTTTTTATGGCCTTATTGTCAACAATTTATCATTATATGTCTGACAATTTTTTGAAATTATAACAAGATTATGTCATATTTTCTAGTGTACAGGATGTTTCATCATCAAAAAAAAAAAAAAATAAAGCATTATTCTCAATTATTTTGAATATTATGTAATACAGACAAACTGTTTCAGATTCTTCAATCAATATAATTCAATTTATTATAATTCTTTTTTCCAATTGGAATGAAAATAAAAATTTTCATATAAAGATATATTAAGTATATTCTATTGAAAATAGTTTTTCATTTATTTACAGCAATTGGTGGCACAAATAAATCCGATAATTCATGTTGTCCCGTGTGCGGTGTCTGTTTACAATCGGGTGAATTAGAATCACATTTTCTTCAAGAATTAGAACGTCTATGTAAATTAACATGCATTCGAAATAATTACGAACGACTTCCAACACAAAATATTCATGGTTCAGGACCGGATCATCGATGGGAAGTGAGTATTTTTAAAAATCATTTATCCAACTTTAGATCAACGTACCAAATTCGTTAATCATATTAAAATTTGATAATTTCACCTCCGAAATTTTTTATTATAATTATTGAAAAATGTCTATTGATATAAAAAAAAAATGTGTACGTGTACGTTATGTACACGCGTCACAAGTTATACTTCTTTGGCATCATTAAAAAAATAATTTTTAATTGCATACAAATAATTAATTACAATAAAAGGACTGAAGAAGAATTGTCAGTCAACACACCGTCAATAAAGCTCAGTTTAAATTTCAAAATAAATAAATATATATTTTATTACATTAAGTGTAACATAACTGTGAATATTGTGTGACGGTATAACTTCAATAAACACGTCTAAAGAAGTATAACTTCAATAAAATATAAAATATAATAAAAAAAAATTAAAATATGATTTTTTGAACAGATTTTTGAACGTATCAAAAACAATCGACAAGACCGTCTCAAAACAAAACTGCGCAAACGTAAAGCGGATGAGGTGTGCTGTCCAATTTGTAATCGTGGCATGTTACGCAATTCAGATGAATTAAATGTGCATATAAGTCAGTGTTTACGAAAGGTAACATTAGACTTTTTACACAATTATCAAGTAATATCGGATAGCATCGAATTTGTATTTGAAGAATAGAATCGAGAATATTAACGAAATGATTTATTTTTGATTTGATTGCAGCAACGAATGAACGCCAGTCCAAGTTCCATGCACGATGAAGATGAAACCGTTGATATTGAAGGTGATAATAATAGTAAGGGATATGTGGAATCCAGTTGGCCAGAAGATTTACGTAGTCCAAAATCAAATTCAAATATACAAATTACTTCAAGTAAGTTTTACTCGTTTTACTCGTTTTTTTTTTTGTTTTTTTTAACTACCCGCTAAAATCGGGAAGTTATTGATCCGAAATTTCTTACGAAATTAATAACCTCCGACATATTATATATATGGCATAACTTGAGCACAAGAACATTTTTCTTCATATTCTACCCATAATTTCGAATTGAGGGCGAACAAATTTTTCTATATTTTCCCAAAAACTTATCTTTTATAAGTAATAACATAATAATATTTATAACATTAGTAAATACTTTGAGTATATACAATCAAATGGTTTGTTATGCGACAACTACCTTAAGTTAATTTAAATAGTATTCAAATAAATCAACATAAATAATATTAAAATAATTATTTTTAATGGCTAACAAGAAATTAAGACAATATAAATGTGATATGGGTGAATAACAAACTGCACACCCTCCCAGCACCCCTTAAACCCCTTATAATAAATAAATTAAATATGATGGAATGACACAGTATGGTAGATTGAAGCGTGAAAGGAAAGGGAAGGGGTTTTTGTCGAATTAAACTTATAAATTTGGTTAATTTTGTCTCTAAACATGTAACATACTAAAAACATTATAATTACTACATGTATTTAGGGACAGTCTCCGTAGCCACGCTATCCGGTTTTTTTTTTGGTAAATAAATTCTTTAGATTATCTACAATTTCAGTTCAAATTTACCAAAATTAAATATTTACAATGCGTATTATTATTATCTTTGTATTTAGAGTATTTTATGAATGCAAATGATTCAAAATAGTTTCAATATTAATAATGAACCATATGACGTGTATCTATACAATTAAAACTGTTAGTTGTTATTTCCAATTGTTTAATATATAATTGTTTGGGCTGACAAAATTATTTTCAAATATAAATGATTTGCCGACGGATTCGCATTTTTTCAGCCAGATTTATAACTTATTTCTAATATGGAAATTATTTAGCTCTGAGGAAAAATTAAAACATGATTTTCAAAAGACATGCCATATGAAATATCAAGGGAAATTAGATTGAAAATACCCATTTAAATTTTCCTCAAAATAATTTTTAATTCGATTTTTTTTTTATTACAAAAGCTTTTTATTATTTACAAAAGCTTTTTATAATTCTTAATAAAATAGCCAAATATTTCTGGTGTAAAATTTTTAACTTTTATATTAATCGCAATAAAACTCTTTTTTAACGAGTTTTATAAACCGGAAGGTAGCGTTTCATTTTCCATGGTGATTTCAGACCGATCAATTTTCGATTTTCTTGAAAGTTTATATGAACTTGATAATCGAATGGTGGGGTTCAGCAAGCGCACTCAAGATGGAGGAATAATACAATATATTTCAGGTCGCTTGAAATTAATAATAATTTCAATAATGTAGTAATTTTAAAAAAATAGTCAGCAGAATATTTGCGGATGGAATAATTGTCAGCTGAATATGAAATTTGATTATCTTAGATGGAGATTGCATTGCTACTCAACAGAAATTTGTCTAGGCAGTCACTCTAATTACCGACGGCAAGAGTGGAATAATTTAATTTATCTTACATATGCCAAGTGAATACAAAAATATTGTCTTTGATATTAGCGGCGGTTTGGAAGGCACTAACTATTTTATAGGCAAACTACCGGTATGAGATGATGTGGGTGGCTTGTGTTTAAATGTAGATTATAATGACTGAGTTGAGTAGTAAATGACGCACAGTGAACACTAAACAGTGAACAGTCAAGTAATATTGTAATTTGGGAGGAAGGGGGTATGCGGTTTTGTGGTTCGGCTATTTAAAACATATGTACGTAGATACAGTTTGTACTAATAATCATTGTTGACAATCAAACTGTAACATGGAACTGTAACATGGAACTGTTGATATCAACTATAAGAGCGGATCACGTACACTATCAGAAAATCTGAACAGAAAATCTGATGTAACTTAATAACATATATTTTATATCAAACCCCGCCCGCACACGGTAAGATTTTCTGATCAGAAAATCTTATGGTGTACGTCTGCTCTAACTGTCATTACAGTTGACTGTTTTCTGTTTACGAGTGGAATGTCAAAATATTCCACCATGCAGGATTATTTGAATAACATTTTCATCAGATCATTATTTCCAATATGTTGCAAAATTACAACCAAAAATAATAATAATAAAATGTACAAGTGAAGATAACAACTAACAGAGTTAGCAATCAATACAGTTATAAATACATATATAATAATAATATATGTGAATCCAAGCATATGAAAAAAATTTGGAAAACGTTTGACCCTAGTTATACCTGCAACTTCTTTCCAAATATTTCGTTCACGATATCTTTCGAACCAATCAACCGAATTTCACGTTCTTGGCGGCATTCGACGTGGTTTTTTGATAATTATTTTCTTTCATCAAAAACGATCAGAAAAGAAATATCGAAGTTATGTAAAACAATCACTGTTTTGAAATTTTTCCGTTCATCATAACTCCGGAACGATTTAACCGACTTTATCCAAAGTTATATTCAAAATCTAGGTTTGGTCAAGCCCTTACAAAACAGCGTAAAACCAATAACTTTCCGATTTTTGAAAATCTTCGATTTTCCTAGCCGGGAAGTTAAAAATTATTTATCGAGAGATAGGGGTTATTATGATCAACCAAAATGGCATCGAAAAATATATTATTGTATGTTAGGGTGCATTAAGGGGTTGGAGTTGGGTGTTAAGGGGTTGGGGTATTGGATATATATTAGTTGATATACATATCTATATATGAAATACAGTAATTAAAATGATTAAGGATGAGTTAACCAGAATTGAAGCATAAATGAATTGAAATGTCAGTTGTCACATCCAATGGATATTGTCACTGTCACAGTGACTCAACTCTTACTACTCCCAACTCACAACTGGACTATATACGATCACAATCTATTTATGGTATGCAATGCTGGCCAGTGCATTTGAGAGATATATCGTCACATACTTATTATTTATTATAGCGAAACACAAATGAAATTGTTTGGCAAATCTCTTAAAAACTATTTCAATATCAATCGGGTCGGAGTCTGGTGATCTGGCGCTCGAGTTCTGGCACAACCACAAAAACCAAAATACAACGCAAAAGTTGTTAAACATCTATTTAATCGGCGTTATTATGACGGATACCATTTAAGGGACAGTAATTTATCGGGAGGAATAGGTATAAATCGATAAAAAAATACACAAAATTTAGAACATTTCTGGCACAATCGAACGCATGATCTTAGTTACACAACTTAAATATTATAAGTCAATAATAAATATTGTATAAAAATAATATTACAGTAGAAAAACAGACTTTTATCCTCGAATAATCATTACAACCAGCTAATTCATACAAGTGATGACTACTTTGTAGTCGAAATACGTATTTATAAAAATACAAAATATTTTTGATCTAGAACAAATTGGGGTAAAAAATCGAAATTTATTCGAAAAATCCTAGAGAGTTGTCTTGAATAATACTGAAATCAATAAGGACTGAATGTGTGGATTTGAAATATTTGCAACAAGTCCGTAGCCAATTCAATACTTTGTTTGATGTTACAGTAAATTTTCATCTATAAAAATTCATCAATTGTACTCTTAAGTCAATCAACTTTTCGATTCATAGATAATTTTTTATAACAACAATAATAACAATACTATTGAAATACTGCGCATGTTGCCAATAATTCATAGTAACAATAAATTGTAACAAATAACTATGAAAATAGGCATGTAATAAATTTTGACAAGCGGAAAACTGCAAAGAAATACGTAAATCATAGCTTGAATATTATTAAATATAATGTATTAAAAACCATCTGGCTTGGTTCACTCATAAAAAACTTAACAAATATAAAATAACTATTAGTACAAGATCACGCTACACGATTAGTGCAGTCATCGATGGTTTTTTGCTAAAAACCAAATTTTCTATGTTTATTTATAATTAGGAGAATGAATATTGATTTACCAGGTTGCCTATCAAAATTTGGCCAAAAGTATTTTTAATTAAATTATTTTCAATAAGGATTGTGCTGGCTATTCAAAATAATAAATATTGCAGCTAAAATTTGAGAAATTTGTTGAATTTTTAGTCTATTTTTCGCGTTATCAATGGATAGTTTAATCACAGGTTGAACGTAGGGGCAAAATTCCAACGCGACCCGTACAAACTACACCTTACAAATCAATAATATCAGTCGAAAGTGTTGATTTCTTTTAAACCAATTAAATTTTAGTTATTTTAGAATTGTATTTAAATTAAAGTCATTTAACAAAAAATAATAATTAAATGTTGTGACATGTGTCGATAACTCGTACAAATAGGCGAAAATATAGGCGGTCTTATTTTGGCTTGTTTTACCAAAATTGTCAAATCGGTGGCGTGACAGATATCGTAATCTCCCTAATTTACCTAAAAAGCTTATATATTTACAGTTCGGGTATTTATTTACTTAATAAACCCACTAGTTAAGAAACAAGTCAAAACAGCCAAAAGTAGGGATGTGAAACGCAAAAAATAATAATAGACCAAAACGGAAAAGAGCGATGTCATAGTAAAAAAAAAAATTATACAATTGGCAACACTGTACATTTAAATATAAAAAAACAAAATTATTATTAATAGATTTTGATTCAAATTGTTAATAAAATTCAAAGAAATGCCGCACCGTTGGTTGTTGCACACTCAGCACTGAACATTGAGCATTGAGCAACATTGAGCACACGCGCATACAAACAAACAAACAAACAAATTATATGGAGTACAAATAATGATTTTATTATTTTATTATTTGTGTACGTGAAAAAAAAAGCTTTAAGTTTAGCAACACAATCAATTGTAATGATCTACATAATATATTTTATACAATATACATGAAACCAACATATTGAATTGAATAATAGCTGTCTGTCTGTCTTGACTTACAGCTAACAATAACTATTATGCTTTTTATGTGTGCATGGCCATAAAAAATTTATTTTATTCAAATTTCACATTATCTCACAACGCTACAATTCACTACAATTCAAATTATTACAAATGGTACTCCTGAAGTCACAGAGGTGTTCATGACCAATTCTACTATACGGCTCCAAATTAACGAATCACTTTTGGTATCATTAGGGCACGCACACCATCGGACAGTTCTATAAGAAATTCTTATAAGAAAATTTACAAGCAAGCGCAAATCATCGGGTATCATCGCATGCGTAAAACGAACTACAATGAACCAATGAATTTTTAAATATTTTAAATTTATTAATTACTTTTTTAACTAACAGATGGCCAACATCAGACAGCATCCTAAGATATTCCTAGGATATTCTTATAAGAAATTACTATGCGCACATAAGATTTTCTGATCAGAAAATCTTATGTCTTATATAGAATTCTTACCGTTTGCGGGGTCTTATATAAAATACATGTTATTTATTTACATAAGATTTCGTATTCTTTACTAACAATATCCATCTATTGATAAAAGTATGAACTAGTACGATAGAACAGCTCTTGGGTTATTTATCTCGTTTGGTTTGAAATTTCGTTTAAATACATATTGATCAAGTCCGTAAAATACCAGATGGTACAAAACACAAACTACATGCATTCTGGATAATAGAAATGATCCGACCTTATGCCCGGAGAAATATGATCGACCAAAAAATTGAAGCATTTAAAAAAAGCTGATTTTGACATTCTAAAAGCTGAAAATTGTGAATTGCATTTGTGATCAGAAAATCTGATGATGTGCGCCCGCTCTTATCAAGAAATTGATTTTGTAGTATTTTTAATTTTCCGAAATTTTTGCGATTGTGTAAAGATCCTTAAAAAACCGACAGAAAATTAAAATTATTTTTTCCGCTGTTTAGAAACTTTTAAGAGAGTGTTTCAGATTTAAACAATTCAATAATAATATTGTCGTTCGGTTTTTTTATGTTCTTATAAAAAACTAGAAAATTACATACATTTAATGCGTTATCGCTATTTTACAGGAAATGCAACACCGAGCAGCACAAATATGTCTGTCGACCATGAAACTGAGGGTGATGGTGATGATGGTGAAGAAGAGGATTTAATAGTGGATGCCGATGATTTACGAGTAACGACTCAATATAGTCCAACACCTTATTCCGATTCAGAAGTCGTACAATCAGCTAATTCTGAAGCACAAGAACGTGAATTGTTAATATGTAGTCCTGATGATGCTCAACAATCACAAGTAATTTTCATTTTGTTTTGATATTTCACCAGTTCGAATTAGAACTAGAATCTAGAACTTATAATTCATTAAAGTGATTTGATTTTTAGGTAAACTCTACAGTAAATTCAAGTAACGATGAAGGTAAATCCGAAGGGAGTCAAGGTCAACCTTGTGATAGCAACGTATCAACGTCCGACACTGGACCAAGTAGTCGAGCTCAATTATTAAAAGAATTAAAAGCGAAAATACGTGAATTAGAAAATAATCCAACAACCGATGAAGAAATGTCCGCTCAAACTGATTCTAATTACAAATGTTTAATTTGCATGGTAAGTGAATCACATACTCAATACTAATCTTACATATACAAAAAAAATACGGTAAAATAAAATGGACACATCTTTAGCTAAGCATGATTTCATGATTTTTGAAAAAACTACGGTTTATATACGATGACATAATTATTTGTGTGTATACGTCTTTTTGCACCACTCGGTACAAAGTATTGAATCGATTTTCTGAATGACTAGATAGCAGAATAATACAAGTATCATTTAATTCAAATACTAGCGATATCTACATTACAACACTTCAATTACAGAATGATACACCATAATTTAAAAAAATTATTAGTCAAATGTTATGAAATTTGATTATCAAAATCTTGATATAAAATCGAAAATTTTCCGTTTTCTTGTCAAGAAAACGTGTTTTGAATTCCAAATTCCATAACATTTAGATAATTATTTTTTGAGCTAGATTTATACGAAAGAATTAAAGAAAAATACAATGTATTTTATATAACAGATTGTCAGTATTATAGAGGACCCATTTTTTTATGAAAATTCCCCTTAAAATAATAATAGTCAATTTTAAGCAATTTTATTTAGTTAATGTTATTTACTTTTTTAGGAAAATTATAAAAATCCTGTAATTTCCACAACATGTTGGCATGTACATTGCGAAGAATGTTGGCTTCAAACTTTGGTAATTATATTTCTACTCATTTTTGTTTCAAAGATCATTTTAGATAATCTATGAGAATAATTTTAAAACATATCAGAAGCAAACGAAAGCTTTGTTTGTAATCAAAATAATTTATTTATTTTTATTTTACAGGAAACCAGGAAAAAAGTATGTCCACAATGTAATGTAGTTACATCGTCTTCGGATTTACGTCGAATATTTATGTGAAAAATATTTGAATGAGTGAAAGAAAATTAATTTATTCATAAAAAATCATATATTAAATAAAAGAATATTTTCAAAAAAATAAAAACAAATAATATAATTAATCAAATTTATATTTCAAACATTTATACTGACAATTAAATGAATCTACTACAGCCATCTATGGACGAATTTTGTAACTACTGAATATTGAAACTTTCGTATTTTTAAATTTACCGATAGATCAATTATTTATAGAAATCAAATATTTCATTTGTTACAATAAATTCAGTATTTATCCAAGTCAATGTTTGAAGAAATATATGAAATTGATTAATTTATACATAAATATATGGGGGAGAGGTGAGATGATTGTCGCATGGAATATACTCAACTAACTAAAAGTTTCTTCAATTACATCAAAATATCAAAACAATTGGCTCCATCCAAAAACTAAGTTAAAACTATTAATGAACAAATTTGAGTAAGAATTATAATGAACCCATACTATATAACAAGAAATCCTGACGCAAAATAAAATATCACAAATCTATTAATTTAAGTTGATTTTCTCCCAAATTGCCAAGAAAAGTTCTCAAAACGATGTAAACTTAAATTTCTTTGAAAATTCCATTTTCAACTGCCATCTCCTCTATGATTTGATTAATAAAATTAATTCCAAAGAAATCGAAATTAAAATTTATTCAAAAAAAAGTTTGTTTTACTATTATTAGAGCAGAATCTGGAAATACTTGAGTGTATGAAAATCTAATATCATTCTCTGTCAATTGGTTTGTGTTATGAATAGCTTAAATATTAAACGAAATTATCAACAGCTGTCAGACGCACACTCCTTTATGTAAAATCTTTCAATTTTCGCGCACAAATTACTCAAAAAATAGTTATCCAAATAATTTCACATAAAAACAAGCACTAAGATGACTCGAAATCTTATAGGCCATTGTTAATAAAAAAGGGTGTCCAAAAAAAATGAATAAAAAATTTGTCTATCATCCCGATCCTATATATATTGTATGAATATATTGTTAGCACAATTTCTCTGGCAGAACCAAGTGCTTGATTTTAGCACACTCAAGTGCCTCCAAATCTTGCTCTGCATTTTTTAAAATAATAATTATTATTTTTAATTTTTTTTTGTAAAAACTATTTAAGTATGTACTAAATTAAGTATGAAGGGCAAATAATTATTATTTTGTTATGAATTCAATTCGTATTATATATTTGTTTCTTGTTACAATTTAACTGTAGATTAATAAAAAAAAAATTGTTGTACTATTAAATATAAATATACATAATCATTAGTGAACTCAATCAAATGGCTTTTTCAATTCTATATTCCCAGATCCTTATTCTCTCCTAATCATGCGACCTACAATATACCTACTAACTTCAATATAAGTTGGTAAAACTGCTAATGACGGAAAATCCAGTTATAGTGAATTGATTTCAATGATTTGTTAAATTCTCAATTTCTTACCCTAAAAAAAAGTTTATCGAAGTATTAAAAACTTCCGTGATAAAACAACTAACTTTAAGAAAACATCTCGTCACGTAAAGTTGTATCAATAAAATGAATACTTTAACACAAAAAACAAAGCGCATTTTTTGAAAACTTTTTTCCCAATATAAATACCATAAAAAACATGAAACTTGTATAAAAATTTGTTTTTCATTTTTGTATAAATACAATATTAATATTTAGTTCAAGCAAAAAAGAAGTCGAATAACACAAAAAACGAAACATAATTTGGGGAGCTCTCTGAACCTTTTCGAAAGTACATTAAAAGTTATTTAAAAAGAATTATCTTAGAATTTGTTAGCTCGAAACCTAAAGGAGTTATAATGAAAATAATCTCGTTTACTAAATTTTATAGCTTAAAAAATAGTCCAATGGAGTCCCTGCTAATGGTAAAATTTATCGCAAAGAATGTTAAAAGATTATTTTATCTATGTACCAAAAATAGATCCTTATTATTTAATATTTTTAAAGTCTTCGGTTTAGAAAAAAAAGTTTAAAAATTATTTTTTTATTTCCTAAAAATACGTTTTTTTTTTTTTTTTTCAAAAATTAAAGGCATATTTTAGACTTTCCTATAGTCATTAAAATTTTCAGCAAAATGATTTTTAATTCGATTCGATAGCTTAAAGATTAAGAAAGCTATCGTTGGAAAATAAACCAAAATAAGCTGTAAAAAGAATATGTAATATTAGAAATAATATTATTTTAATGTAGAAGGCCATGGAGAAATAAAAAATTAAAAAGCGGGAAATTTTAAATAGTAAACTGTTTATTGGCTAGTTTAAGGAATTCCAAAAACACGCGAACATTGAAATTCATTTCAATGTAACTGGGTTTCGAGGTAAAAACCTAATTCACTCGGCTATATTTAAAAATAATAATCATTCAAAAGAATTATAGAACTTTAGTTTTGATAACAATGGATTTTAATTATGAGCGACATACCCTACCCCTTAGAGAAACCAATCCCTAGAGGAAACGCTAAGTCCGATTGTCAATAGACAAGATGAAAGATCAAAAGAATCGGTTTATAATGCCTTTTTGGTGTAGGGTAATACTTACCTAAGTACACTTTCTGAAGCAATCTATGTATAAATATGAACTTTAAAAATTAATGTGATTATATATAATAGGATTTGATTAAGAAATTCTTGGATTTATTGTATGAAAGGTGAGAGGATTATTTCAATATGAAGTGTTATTATACGAAAAAACAAATTATACATTTCTTAGATCAATTCTTTATTATAATTTTAAAAAAATTGCATTCAATTTAAACTTACACAGATTTATAATGATCTGATGTTGATGAAACCAAATATAAGACAAAATGGTTGATTTCAGTGTTTTTAACATTCATTTAACTCGAAACAATTTCACTTACTGTTAAAGTTGTCATTTGAACAAATACTAAAAAAACTGTAAAATATTTACAATGTACCAAATTAAGTTTAATAGATCAATACTTTTTTACACTTTCAGATTTACAAATAAAATCACTTTAAAACTTATTGTTGCTATGTGACTTCAAATATAACGCGTCCCAGATGGCATACGAAGCGCTAAATATGATTGAATTACTACATATACGTGCTGTCACCTATCATTTTAAATTCGATTTCAAATATTACACTTAAATTATATTTAAATGTTCGTGGGAATTTTATATTTCTGGTTATATTATTTATACTGCAATTTTAAGAGTTTCAAAAAATTATTACATTATTAAAATAGTATGATTTATATAAATGTGTCGTATAAAAATCCTAGGATAAGATACAATAAAAAAAAAACTTCTCATATATCTGATCCTATATTTTGATTCAACCGGTTTTCCAAGTATGATCGAAGTATCCTATGAAATTCGTTACAACGACAACAATTTTGTTGATTAACTGTTTTCTTTCCACTAATTGTCATCATAAACGAAAAAAGAATTAAATTAAATTGTGAGCTTAACCAAATTAATCCTACAACTTTTGATTGAAACGAAGAGATTTAAGATTTTGAAAGGAAAACATTATTTGAAGATTTGAAGCAGCAGATTCTTTCGTAATGGATCAGCAAGAAGAAATTGTAACTCCTACGTTTGAAAATCTTCAAGGATCAAGTTCAATCAATACAAATAACATAAACAATGACTTAAAAAACGAAACATGTTCTCAAGAATTTCCAAATATTCTCGAAGTTAGTCACGAGGAATTGGTATATACTACTAGTCACGATGGAAATGAAATTGAATCCAATTTAGAAACAGACGTAGGTTTCGAAAATTTTCCAAATATATTGGAAGTAGATCAACAAAAAAATGTTTACAAAACTGGTTACGATTTACAAGAATCAGTATCACTGGAACAAAATATTCATCATTAAAATGCCAGTGGCAGGCAACAGTATATAACTTGTTTTATTAAAATTGCGGTGCAACAAATTCAAAATCTGGAATACGGGGAGCTTCTAAATGTTTAATATTTAGTTAATTTATTATTCAGTTTATTATGTTTATTAAAATGCCAGTGGCAGGCAACAGTATATAACTTGTTTTATTAAAATTGCGGTGCAACAAATTCAAAATCTGGAATACGGGGAGCTTCTAAATGTTTAATATTTAGTTAATTTATGTCATTATTATTGCGATTATAAGTAATAGGGCCGCCATCGGATAGCGACGAATAGGCCTATTATCACACACACACAGGCACAGACCACTTTCACAATTTTGGACTTTTGAAAATTAGCCAGGGAACCACAAAACATGTATTTCTGTTGAAAACTTTAAATCGAAATTTTGTTACGACTGTTATACGGCTTTCTTTACTATTTGTAGTTACAGAAAATAATAATAATTATCCAAATATGTTGAAAGTTTGTTGCATTAAACTTAATGTTTATTATACTTCGATGGCTGAGTTTTTGTTTCAACGATTATCAATTGTATCCCTACAAAAGAAATTATCTTCTTAAATAGAATGCAAATGAATGTTTCTCAACGAAAAATGAAAATTAAAATAAACTAGTCTATTTTTGTACCTTTCCTTAACATCATAACCAGATATTAATGTAAATTGTACAAACCACGTTACGAAACTAGTACCATTTATAATGTATTATAATTAAAAAGTATCTCCATTGCCACTTTGATTAAAAAGAAAAGATGCTGAAACCGGCAAATTAATTAAAATCGACGGATGGTTATTAGGAGATCGCTTAAATTTTTTCTCAGAGAAAAAAATGTGATTACAAAAATAATCTAATAAACATAAGTAAGAAATCGGTGAAGATTACGATATCCGTGGCGGTAAGATTTTGACGATGAATTTTGGTAAAACAAGTATAAGACGAAAATGAATAATACCAATTTTCAAGTTTTCGACACTCTTTTTTTAGAAATTATCGTATTGTTAATGACACATAAATACTAGAGATAGTTTTTTTTAATTACATGTTGAATAATGAAAATGGCGTACATGTTTTTTTAATAGCTGTGTTAAATATACAAGTGTTGATTTTTTTTAAACGAATTAAAATGGTCTATCTTAAAAACCTAAAGAAAAGAGACTGGTATTGACTGCACGACCACTTGTTCTCTTTCAAGAATGGTCGAAATTTCATAAGCATGTTGCTCAATACGTTCTCGATGCCTATAATGAAATCGTTGACTGCACCACCAATTATAATTATTAAACCAGCTACATGTAATTTATATAAGAAAAACATAAAACTAACAACACATTTAAGTATTTGCCATAATAATTATTGATTGTTGACGGCGGCTACGGAGGCATTCTCTATATTATTCCATAATAATTATGCTGTTGCTGTATAGTCGTAGTTGGAACATCCTGTGTGAAGTCATTGGAGCATGTGCAAAGTATTAGAATAAAATAAATTTTTTTTTTTGAGTTGTGTTTTTTAAGAACTGTCAATTGAAAATAATATTTTTAAAAATAATTATTTAAAATGGATGACCATTCGGGGGAGGTAAATGAATTTCATTTGAATATTCATTCAAATAGATAAAATTTCAATAAAATTGAAAAAATCATATTGAATATTATGATGATATAAAAAAACATTTGTTTTTTTGTGGTTAGGTTTCATTTCGCTTATTTCATTTAATGCATATCGAATCTATTTTGATTTTCAGTGTCTTTTTATTGTGGACGATGTTAGCAGTATTATTAAGGAAGCGATAGAAAATGTTATTGGAGGAAATAATTACCAACAATTGAAAGTGAATTCATGGACTTCTAAAGTTGTTGAATCATGTTTGCAATCATTATCCAAACAAGAAAAACCTTTCAAATATATTGGTAAGTAATTAAGCTACTATTAACAGTAGCTCAAAGTTAACAAAGGGTACACCTACATATATTGAAACTCCTTGAGATCAAGATGTTTAATATTATGTATCATTTACTTAGTTGGTCTTTTTATACTCTTTTGGGGGACACTCACATTATCTTTGGTTTTACCCTTTTCCCTGAGCGTTCCATTTTAAAGGTTTGTAGACTGATGTTCTTGGGACATCTCAGAGTGTCTCTTCACCCATTATTATTATTTTTTTTAATCACTGATGTTGCTTTGGTTTATTTTCAGTCCAATATAAATATTGAAAATTCTACAGAAGCATTAATTTAATTGTTTAAGCAGCAGTAGTTATCGAATTATTTCGCAAATAATAATCAATGAGATATATGGTATTTTCTAGTATTTTGGCTATAATGTAAGGCTATTTGGCTAAAAGAAATTGGGTAAACAATTTCAAAATAACAGTGTTTTTTCTTTGGTCTTTTGAATCCTAATTGTACATTTAAAAAAATGTGAATATACTCTAGAATTTTTCAAATAAATTTCGAATTCTTACCATAATTTCTTAGGTCAAATTTTTGTGTATATTGTATAAATACATATTTCGATTATAAAGTAGTCATCATCAAAATCGGAATATAATTTTAAAAAGTGTGTTTTTAATCAATCTTTTTTTGTTTTTACAGTATCGTGCACAATTATGCAAAAAGTTGGCGCTGGTCTTCATACAGCTAGTTCCTGTTATTGGGATGATGCAACCGACGGTAGCTGTACAGTACGTTGGGAGAACAAATCCATGTATTGTATTGTCTCTGTATTCGGTTTAGCTATTTAAAAATCAAATCAATTCATTTATTCTCCTATAATCAATATAATAGATTTCTAAAAATCGCTCTGTTCTGGAAAATATCCTGGAATGGATAATTTGACATTATAAAATTTCCATGGAAATATCCAATAAAATTATCAAATTCGCTTTATAATTTAAAAATAAATCGATTCAAATCGATTTAATATTAAAAAAAAAATTACTGTAATAATAATTAATTATAATAATATTTATTTTTGTATATAAAAAATTAATGTCATAATTGATACCAGTGAAAAACGAGGCCGCCCGATCTTCCAGTAATTCGCTGACTTATTAAAATTACATTAATACTGTCTTCAAGAAGGCATGAAACTAGAAACTAATTTGGTTTTTCATTTATTAAAAGTATCCTTAAAAAAAATACGAAAATTCAAATAAGATGGAACCGATCATTAAGGATCGGATCGCGCTTAGAAAGCAGAAACTCACTCGTAAAGGGTCGGGTTTTAAATATTTGTCAAAATCAATGTATAGTTCATATAAAACGATTATAGGACTCCATCGATTTCTAACAACATTATCATTTTTTTTTTATTGTTTATTAATTTAATTTTTCATTTATAAATAAAATCCGGATGAAAAAGAATATTAAAATGAATTGAGTTGCGATTATAAGCGACCTGAAAAATTCAAAGTTAAAAAACCTGAATGGAAGTAAAGTAAATATTTTTGTATTAGACATTTTGACAACAAAGCTTCCATTTGGAAGATAGGATTAAAACATAATCAATTTTTTATTGTTTACATCTCTTTGGGTACTAATTTTTCAATTATCAAATTAGTTTCTAGTAATATAACAGTTATCAATGGTTAAGACGGCCTCTACAGGGTGTAACAATACACATCAATAGCAAGATATGTAACAGAACATCCTGTAAAAATATTTAAGTTATCTTTATAGTTGAAGTTGAAACCAAAAAATAAAACAAATTCTATTTTAGTTTATTAGTTGACCTCATAAAAATAATCAATTTTTTTTCAATTAAAAATTGATTTTTATGCTTTATAATATTAAATTTTTCACGTTTTCTTTGTTTTGGTGTTAACTTTTATAAAATATATTTACTAAAAATTCTAAGTGTTTTGTTTAATCTAATAAATTTTCCCCAAATCATTTCATCAAAATTGCTATCTTTTTTTTGTTTATCAACTTATCCAGATTTTTAGATCATAAAAATGAATTATTTACGACTTTAATACGAATATTGAGTTCATCAGGGAATGGAAGGAAGTCTTTGAGCAATAATTTGGGTACCTTAAAATTGGTTAATTCCCTTCAAATAGAGTTTGACACGAGAAGAGAAGAGAGAACAAATCGTTACTTATAAATGAATAAAACTACTAATAAAATATAAATTTATGTGGAAGATTTCTTAAAAAATAATAAAAAATTATTTTTATTGCGGCTAAGGGATTATGATCTCATGAAATTGCCCTAAGGCAAGGAAAACAACCGTTCATTACGATTTGTGATTTGACCACAGAAAATAAGACATGCCTTCATATCCGCCCATAATTATTTTTATTTTTTTTTTTTAATATAATTTTGAATGAATTGGGACCACAGGTTGGAACAATCCAAATTCGAATCAAGAAAATCATAATTTTATTTGTTTGATTAGTTTTCAAAAGATGGCTCTGCTTGGTATATATATTACAGTGACAGTTGATTTCAATTCTTTCAAAGAAATTAAACTTATCTATTCAATTTTCAGTGATTTATCGATATCCTTTTGAGTTTTTCAATATGTCAAATGTTGCATTTTAATTTCTGCAAAATACGGTAAGTATAAAATCCCGTTAACCAAAATTCCATCGTAAAATAGAATAAGTAATTTATTACTATAAGACTACAAGGATCGGGTTAGCCAGCTAAAATCAAACATAAAACCACAAAATAAATAATGTTCTATGTCTTTAAAATTATGACATGCTTGTAAATTTTAAGATTATACGTTAGAAAAAAATATTCCATTATCGTTTCAATAACCTTCAAATATTTTTGTTCGAAAAAAACCAATTATTATACATTAGCATAATCAAATATACAAAAAAAAAAAATTCCAATTAATATAATACTCTCAAAATTTTTTTTATATATTGTCTGAATCTAAATATTAATGCTAGATTAATCATAAATATTTATGGGTGAGTTCATCATTATTTTTCAGGCAGACTCATAACAAGATCTTAGCGACACTGTAGCGAAAATATAAACCAAAAACGATGTAATTCGGATGATTATTTTTATATCCATACTAATATTATTAATTATTTTAATATTAAACACAGTGTATACTACTATATTCTTAAACATCCCAATTTACTGAACGTTTAATGATATTCATAAGGAATTCGTGATATACTCTTCCTATCGATTAAAATACGAACCATTTCTAGGGTTATTTCATAGATATAAGACATTTAATAGAGAGACAACGAAAAATAAAAATGAGGAGATAGAACAAAGGCTCGGATTTGGGTGCCACAACCTGAATCTCTGATGTTCCATAGTGTTGTTTGAATTTTGTCATTAAATTAGACGTTGATAAAATTAAAAGTGTAAAATTTATATGAAAAAAAAAAACAGATATATACATTTTAAAATGTTTGTTATATCTTTAATTAATTACGCGTCATTTAAGTTGAGATAAGTTTCATACTTTTGATATAAAAATTTTAGAAGCGATCTGTGTGAACGTAACCCATTGACGTAATAAAAATTTATTTGAATAAAATTAATAATAATAATAATAAAAACATATTTTAGTAAATGTTTAAAAACAAGGTGGATTATTATCAAAATCAAAAATATTATTTTAAAAAAATTTTCAATAAATGAAATAATGCGATTATTTTTAACCATTTTAATAATATCTATCAATTATGTAGTCAATATTGAAGCTGAATTCAGCGGTAATTTTATCATAAAAAAATTTTCCATAAACCGATAATTATTTTATAATGACGATTTATTAATTAATTAAAAACGAAATAAAATTTTTGTAGTTGGTGATTCTTGTGTTGTGTATAAAGATGGATCGAATGGTATTTGTTCTTATATATCTGATTGTCATATCAGTCATGATCCAAAGAAAGTGATATCAAATACAGGAGTGTGTTTTTATCCAAGACAAATATCACCAATTCCCGTTGTATGCTGCCCAGGTTTGTAAATATTAATCTAATATTTATGTATAATAGGGCTTTTATAAACTTTGTACCCATTAATGTAACAGGTGGTTACACAAGTAATAACTAGTTTTCAAATTAACGATAGACACTCCGTGACATAAAATTCATTTCAATTCAAGATTAAGTATGATTTGATTTTCTTTATTTAAGTTCAAAGTTCAAATACACTTTATTTATTGTCTATACACAATCAACAAAAGAGACATCTACAAAAAAGATAATCTTAAATGTACTAAATTAATTTTATAATAAATATTTAAAAAAAAAATAAATTATCAAAATGCTGAAATGAAATTTTGATAATTATTTTTTGAGCTATTTGCTAGATAAAATAGAAATAAATACAATTTACAGAGCATTAAATATGCTTATATTCTTTTAATTTAGAAAATCACTAATAAAAAAACATATATGAATTTGTAACAAGTAGTGACATCTGAGAGAAAAATTTTAGTATATAAAACGTAAACAAATTTCGAAAAATATACATATAAAATACTGTTGCAAATTTCTCGCATAAATAACTCAAAAAATACTTATCCAAACGGAATGAAATGGATGGTTATTTTTGGCTATTTTAGATAAAAATTGCCCGACTTTAATTGAGGTTAGAATTATAATTTTTTTGAAAACTTGTAATGGGTTACTGTATTGGCATGATTGGCAGTTCGTGTTCATTTTTTTCTTACACATCCTTAAAATTGTTTATTTGTTTAGCAAAGTATACTCGTCCTTTCGAGAGTAATCAACGTCCAATAGGAAATGAATATTCAACGGGATCTGAATCGGGAGTTGGAGTTGGAGGTAATCAATATCAAACTGGACCAAGTGGAATCGAATTTCCCACAGAAAATAGTTATGAAATAGGAAATCAACGTCCAACAGGAAATGAATATCCTATTGATGATCCTTATCAAACAGGAATTCAACGACCTTCAATAGGGAATGAATATAATACTGGCAATCAATATCAACCAGAAAATCAATTGCCTTCATCAGGGAATGAATTTAATACGGGCAATCAATATCAAATAGGCAATCAACGTCCACGTCCTTCGGCAGGAAGTGGATATAATACAGACGCAGGCAATCAATATCAAACTGGCAATCAACGGCCATCAACAGGAAACAAATATCCAACACCTACAGGAAGTTATCGTCCAAACAATCAAAATTATCCAGAAATAAGTACACAAGTAAATGATCCCATTATTTTTCCGACGGAAAATTATTTGGAAAAAGTTCCAATTCGTCAAACGACAACCAAAAAACCCATTCGACGAACGACTATTAAAAATCCCAATATTGCGTCAACGAATGAATCATGGGGTATTAAAAGTGCTGAAAGTAAGTATAAAATAAACTGCGCAATCGTAGTATTTTAAAGGCGATTTCATATTATAAATATTTGCTTTATATTTTTATAGAATGTGCAGAGTATAGTCGCTTGGTCACAAATTTTATAGCTCCATTACCACTATTACCAAATCCTGAACCGACATCAGTTGCCGTACCAAAATGTAATTTTGATGCGATTTCATTAATCGTTGGTGGCACTAAGGCGAAAGTCAAAGAATTTCCACATATAGTAAAAAAAAAAAATGAATTAATTTTTGATCTTTGAAATGTTTTCACTGTATTAAAATATTTTAGGCAGCTCTTGGCTATAATGTCGATGGTGATATTGTATGGCAATGTGGGGGTACCTTGATAAGTGAAGAATATGTATTGACCGCTGCTCATTGTACACACAGTAGAGACAGGTTCGTACAATATTTAATATTTACTCAAATAATTTTAACCTTTTTAGCATTCTTAAATACAATGTGATTTTTACATAATTAATGTATAAAGTGAAAATTTCGATTTATTTTAGAGGCGCACCAATTAAGGTACGTTTGGGAGACTTAAATTTAGAATCGGATAATGATGGAGCTCGACCAGAAACACTTGATATTATCGATATTATACAACATCATCATTATTTGCCACCAGCTAAATACAATGATATTGCTTTGATACGTTTATCCAGACGGGTCCAATTCAATGATTATATTCGACCAGCATGTTTATGGAATTCATTTAATATCAATTATACAAGAACCGTTGCCACTGGATGGGGTCAAGTTGGATTTGGTAGGTTAAGAAGTTAAATTCTGCCAAAGTTCTTGTATCTAATACTACTAGATACATATACAGAATGTTTAAATAAATTAACAGATATATGATGATATTTGTTTGCAGCTGATGATCCCAGTCCACATTTATTAAAAGTTGGTTTGGATATCGTTGATACCAATCAATGTCAACAGTATTATCAAGGCGATGATCGTATCCTTCCAAATGGTATTGATTCAAAATCCATGATCTGTTCGGGTGTTTTAACTGGTGGTAAAGATACGTGTTTAGTAAGTATTATTTATTCGTTCAAATTGAGTTTCGAAGGCTTAAAGAAACCAGACGCTTCAGACCTGGATAGAGAAGAATTGTTTCCTTTATTCTAGTTCCATAAATTATGTTGGCCACATTACTGGAAAGTCTGGAAAATCTGAAAAAGTTAGGGAATTCCATCTTTCTGAATAAGTCAGGAAAATATACTAATTTTGCCAAAAAATCGATAAACATAAATAAGGTTATATTTGAATTTTATAAAAATTTCAATTCAATGGAAATTAATTTCTTATAAAATTTATTTTCCAAAGTCTGGTATTATTACTCTTCGTTTTGAACCGAAAAAATAATTAAAAATTTCTAATCTCGATCAGGAAAATGATCAATTATGAACCTGGAAAAGTTTGGGAAATTCATTATTATAAATTTTTTGGCGTATGACGCTAAAGCCAGATAAATTTATGGTACTAAATTCATCCGTATAATGATCCGTATAGTCTGGGAAAGTGCGTCTCAAAATTGTGTAATTTTGAAGCATACATTTCCATAGATAAATACTGAAGTAAATTTTTCAATATACTTTTAGGGTGATTCTGGCGGTCCAATTGTTGTATCAAATCAAAAAAATCACTGTCTATTCTACGTAATCGGTGTAACATCGTTTGGTAAAGCTTGCGCTTTAGTCAATTCACCAGGTGTTTACACAAGAGTATCGAACTATGTTCAGTGGATCGAAGACCAGATCTGGAAATAATACTTAAAAAAAAAAACTCTTTATAAAATTTTTAAGTGGTATGAAATGGAATCAAATTAATTTTTACCAATTTGTAAGTCATATAGAGAACGTAAGCCAAGGTGTCTACAGTTCACGGGAAGAAATCTACGAAATCTGGAATATTTACTGAACTTTGATATATGAAACAATCTTGAAATAAAATCAAAACATTTATTTCAAATTCGTCCCAATACTACCATAAATTCAATACAGAGGTATTAAGAGCTACCTGGAGAGGAATTAAATTGTCTAAAATCATTTTTCTTTTTTAAAATAAAAAAAATGACATCAATAGTCATCAAAATATAAAATTGACTTTTCCTAATCGCTATTCAAAATTAAATATATGTAATTATTAAGAAATATTTCTGAGTAGCTCTTATTTGGGGGCAACCTGAGCTGATCTTTTGATATTCCATTTTGTTTGATTGACGTCCAGAATTACCGTAAAGAAACGGAAAAACATTCAAAGTTCATGAAAATCATAGAAAATCGGTTATGAAATAGTCTAGAAGAATTTCACGGTCTAAAAAAAAAATGCTAGAATCGTCACAGGATTTCGTTTTTCCTAAGGCAAAGTAGACATTTTGGAAAGCGTAAAAAAACCCATAATTAATTCATTTTTTTTTTTCAGTTTCAAAATACAACATCTGAGACAAATTTTCCATTTCAACAACGATTTTATTTTTTCCATTTCACAATTGATTTTTCTCGTATTTTATTTCTATGTTGAAATTTCATTTTCAAAAAATAATCCAAAACGTATTTATCTAGTAATTTAGTGACTAAGCAGCGAAGCTGCACAATTCTTAATAAGTTTATAAAACAAATTCGTATTTACTTAAGTTATGAGAGACGAATGTAGAATCAAAATTACAAAAAATGTTTACAATAAATGAACCAAAACCCCATGACAATAGAAAATTAAAAAGACTGAAAATACATCAACATTATTTTTACTTTTATTTTTTGTTTTCGATTTTATGTATCTATTAATTGTATGTAGGTAGAAAGTGAATTCTGGATTCACATAGAATGGATCATTGCGCAACTTTTTTAAACCATTAAAAAGAGAGAAGAAAAATTCTAAGACAAGAAATGTTTCAAACAATTTTTGTTTGAAACATTTTTTATCGTGAATTGTTTAAATTCGCAACTCAACTCAAAATTAATTCATTTAAAAATAGTTCAAATATTGATACTAAACCATATATCAAGTATCTAAACAATTAAATCTGTTAGTTATTAATAACATATCAATGAAACAATAAAAATTATTTGTGTGCATCCAGTAAAAGAAGTGAAGAATCTTTGTTAAATAAATTTTTTTTTATTAGTTTTACTAATTTTGTTTGATTTATTTAATAAAATCCATAAAAATTTTACCCACACGTAAATTTATTATTTTCATGAAACAAGTTTGACTAGAAAATAAAAAAAAATTTGGAAAACGGTTGACCCTAAAGGTCATCCCTGCCATTTTCCGCTAATACCATACCAAAGCACTTAAAATTTAACATATTACAATGTTTTTAAGCTTAAAATTTTGTTTTTGATCTTTGATGTTTAAAAAAAACACTTGTTCCCGAGAATATTTCGTTAACGATATCTCTCGAACCAATCAACCGATTTTCACGTTATTGGCGGCGATCGACACGGTTTTTAGAGCTTTTAACTTTCCCAAATATAACATAATGATTCAGCTGAATCATATTTATTTAAAAAAAAAAAAAAATGTTATACTTTTTCACAACAAGCATATATCTGACAAAAAGAAGTTAATTTCTAGCAAATTTAAAATTCCTGCCTCAATGCGTTGTTTTTTTTTTTTAACATTACAATACCACTTAAAGTGTCGCACATGCGCATCAACAGTAAAGACATATATTTTAAATGAACACAGATGAGATCATACTTACTTGTCAGGTTAGAAGGTTAAATTTATAAGCACATTATTTTGTTTGCTTTTGCATAATGGAAAATCTACAAATTAAAAGTGAATTTAAAATCAAACAGGAAATAAGTGATGAATCATCAGTTAATTATGAAAATATTAAAGAATTACACACTGAATTTATAATCAAAGATGAAATATTTGATGAAAATGTTTGCAGTGATGAATCGAAGGAAAATCATATAAAAACTCCTAATAGTAAAAGATCATATGCCTGTAGTATTTGTGATAAAACATTTACTACTAAGTGGCATTTACTGGTCCATAAACAAACACATACTGGAGAAAGACCATTTACATGTGATATATGTAACAAAACATTTACTCAAATAAGTCATTTAAATATACATAAACGAATTCATACTGGAGAAAACCCATTTGACTGTGATATTTGTAAGAAAACATTTAATCGGAAAGAACATTTAGTTCAACATAATCGAACACATACTGGAGAAAAGCCATTTACATGTAATATATGTAACAAAACATTTACTCATACGAGTAATTTAAATAAACATAAACGAATACATACTGGAGAAAACCCATTTGACTGTGATATTTGTAAGAAAACATTTTATCGGAAAGATCTTTTAATTCAACATAATCGAACACATACTGGAGAAAAGCCATTTACATGTGATATATGTAACAAAACATTTACTCATAGAAGTAATTTCAATATACATAAACGAACACATACTGGAGAAAACCCATTTGACTGTGATATTTGTAAGAAAACATTTTATCGGAAAGATCTTTTAATTCAACATAATCGAACACATACTGGAGAAAAGCCATTTACATGTGATATATGTAACAAAACATTTGCTCAGATATGTTATTTAAATAGACATAAACGAATTCATACTGGAGGAAAGCCATTTGACTGTGATAATTGTAAGAAAAAATTTTATCGGAAAGATCATTTAGTTGAACATAAACGAACACATACTGGAGAAAACCCATTTACATGTGATAATTGTGATAAAAAATTTAAAAAGAAAGATTATTTAGTTCAACATGAACGAATTCATAGTGGAGAAAAACCATTTGATTGTGATATTTGTAAGAAAACATTTCATCGGAAAGATAATTTATATAGACATAAACGAACACATACTTGAGAAAACATATTTTCATGTGATATATGTAACAAAACATTTAATCGGAAAGATTATTTAGTTCGACATAAACGAACATATTGTTTATAAAGCGCTCAAATAAATAAAGAATTGATCTAAAAAAATGTGTTTTTTTTTTTGTATATTAGAAAAGTTGCTTTCTTTCAGATTTCAATTAACTCTTATTGTATTGAAAGTTTTCCTAGAATTCCTGTAATCATATTCTAAGTGTCATGTTTTAAATTCTACAAGAAACAAATATTATACAAAATTCCAATGCTAAAGTTAGAGATGTTTTAATTGTTTGTAACCAACTTCAAAGAGCAAGTTCTGTATTCGATCCGTATGAATGTTTTTACGTGCACGATTTTCTTAAAAAACTACTGATGCAATTTGGATGGAATTTCTGCTATATAAATGCTTACATTCCAGGGAGAGTTTTAGTATATTGACGTGAAAGGGACAACGATAAAATATTAGGATTGTTCTGTGATTGTTTCATATTAGGTTTCATACTTTATCTTTGAAGAGACACACATTTTTATTTTTTGTATGAGGTTTCGTTTACCAATATTACCAATTTTCATAATCGTTTCACGAATTTCTATCTCCTAAGAAAAATTTAAAATCATAATTTTAATGAATCTATGGTCACTTTTTGATTATTACAATTTTCATTCCTACAAGATTTATCGGATTTATTTAGATAAAAAAGCAACTTAAAATAAATATTACAAATTATTGCTGACTGTTTTTGTTGCGCACTCAAGTACTTCTAGGTCCTGCAGCTGTATATATTAACCTATTGAGAAAACACTACTATAGTCAAGTGCAATTTGAGTTTTACCACGGAACCCATTTATAGTAGATGAATGTCAATGTTCGAGGGTCCCATTCAATCCTATAAAAATTGAATAAGTCGAGTCCGTTTGATCATTCTTCAAAGTTCTTCAGGACGAACTTTATGTTTATAAATTTCCAAAGATGCTAATAGAATTAATTTTTCTTCTTTTTGCGTAGTATGTAAAACGTCAAATTTGTTGTTTGGTTTGTGGTTAAAATCTGTCAAATGATTGGCAAATGTTGAGTCCGAAATTTTTAGTTTATATAATAGAATATGTTCGATATGAAAAGCTTATATCAAAAGCAAGATCTATTAATAAAGACAATCTGTCATGTAATACGCATTGTACTTTTTTTCCAATTTTCAGGCATAAATAACTCAAAAAATACTCATCCACATATTATTAAATGCGGTATGCATAATTTAGACATAAAAGCGGAGAGCATATCGAAGAAATTTTCACCAAAATTTTTATAAATATTCAATAATATTTTGATTTTTACTTTGAAATCCTTTTTTTATTTATGCGCGAATATTGAAAAAAAAAAGTGTGTCTTAAATGACAGATTGTCTTTTTTAATAAAACCTGCAGAGGTCTCTATTAAAAACACAAACTCACTTATCTTTTAGTAACTATTTTTATTTCCAGCGTACACCATCAGATGTAGGCCATCTATTTGTTAAAAAAGTAATTAATAAATTTATAATATTTGATAGTTCATTGGTTCATTGTAGTTCGTTGTACGTATCCGATGATATGCGCTTGCTTAATAATTTTCTGATGTATGATCAGATTTTCTTATAAGAATTTTTTATAGGACTGTCCGATAGTGTGCGTTAACCATCAACATGTATTTTATAAAACACCCCGCACACGGTAAGATTTCTACATAAGACATTAGATTTTCTGATTAGAAAATCTGATGGTGTGCGCATACATATAATACTGTCTGAAGTAGCATCAGAATTTCTGATTAGAAAATCTTATATTGTGGTCTGATGTATGCCATCTGTTAGTTATTAAAATGAACTATATAAATTTTAAATATTTGAAAGTTCATTGGTTCTATGTGGTTCGTTGTACCGTTGTACGTATCCGATGATATATGATATAGATGATATGCGTTTGCTTAATAATTTTATCTGATTTATGATCAGAATTTCTTATAGGATTGTCAGATGGTGTGCGTTGACGCCGTTGACTGACATCTTACAATGAGCTGACCCTTATTGAATAATTTTGGAACAGGATTATAAACAGAGAAAAAAAAAGACTTTATTTTATGATTTCTTGTTTTTTGTTTTTTTAATAGATTTTAATTATAATAACTATTACACTTAAACATAGAGATCATACTTATGTGATACATAAAATTAAATAAATTAATAAAATTTAGAAATTTAAACAGTGCAAAGGAGTTTTTTGATTTTAACGAGGATTATTTATTTATTTTTTTTAAATTTATTTTTTATTAATTTATTAAATTGTTATTTTTTTTTTTTTGGTAACATGTATATGGCTTGTTCTTTATTTTGTTTAGTTTTTTTTTTTAAATAAATTTATTTCGGTGCATTGTAAATAATTGAATTAAAATTAAATTAATATAGATATTAATTGAAATAATATTGTTTAACGACGTCGACCAAATCTTAGAAATACGTGATCAACATCTTGTCGTTTAACACCTCCATCTAAAACAAATCAAATAACAGTTATTCATTACTTTGAGCTGAATGTGTTTGGTTTTGAACAAATAAAAATTATTAAGCTGCTAACCCCGTCAAATGGCGTTAAAGATATTTGTGGTAACACTGTCAGAACCATAAGATCTACAGGATCCTGATAATCATAGATGTCGGATTTGAACTCCCCCAGAAGGATTTCACAAATGATATGAGATTTTATCATCATCCAAACATGTCCTTGGTATATAATCCGCAAGTTATAAAAAATGTTAAGTCAATTGATCCATTATGGTTCAGATATCAATGAAAACATACACATATCAATGAAAAGATCCGTGCCACAAGCCAATGCGGATCATTATAATCCCTTCAATCGATTAAGGTAATTAATCGTTGAACGTATGAGCTATATTTTAGATATCCGTTATCCGTTTGCGATAAGAATTTGAGTTGTAATAATATACTAACTTGTATACTGATGGGACTCCTGTACAGCTGGCACAAACATCATGTCTGAATTAATAGCGTTGGCTTCATTACCATTTGTGTCCATAAATCGATGCAATGGTAGATCGGGTTTAAAATTATCATAAGCCTGTTGTTTCAATAATCCATTATAGAATAAACATAAATTTCTATATTTCGATTGTATTCCCATCTCTTCTGGTCCACATCCTTGTAATGTGATTGTTGGTGATGCAAAGCATGATGATAATATTGTTAGAGTGATTATGCTCGAAAAAAGCATGAACATTGCTCCGCTGTGCATTTTGAATCTGCAAAAAAATAAAAAATTAAATTTGAACAAGTTCTTAGAATATCTAAGAGATGGAGCTCGTAATATCGTTAATGGTCTGTTTTAAGTAAGCTCCATTGCTCACTAAGGTTTCTGGACAAAGTTACAGACATATTGCCACTTGAATCTTTGTCTTGAACGCTCGTAATAATCTCGACTACAATGTAGCCAGATTCTTCCTAAAATTTAGACTTTTTTTTGATACAAAACAAAACATTGATTGAGGAAAGGCAAGTTAAAACTGTAAGCCCATGTAAAATTTCAAGAAGAAGGCGAAAAACAATCTTTAATAGCTCCTCATATCTTTGTTATTTTTGAGTCAATTTTAATTTTCGAATTTGGTTATGGTATTGAATTCTTATGGAAATTCTTAATAGTTTTTCTTGATTTTTCGAAAAATATGTTTATTTGAGAATTTGTGATAAAAATTTTAATCTGGAAATACAAAAAAATAAATGCGTATACGTTATGTACGCGCATCAGAAGTTATACTTCTTTGGCATCATTAATAAAACAATTTTTTAAGTGCATGCAAATAATTAATTACGATAAAATAATAAAATTTTGAATGAAATTTATTTCTTTATTTTCTAAATAATTTTTCGAGACTTAATGAGAGGTTTTGTGGACAAATTCTACCTGTGAATTTTTTGTGACGGTAATGTGCACGCATCTTAAAATTTCACTCTCATCATTTTTTCATAATGCGGCTAAAGATTGTGATAACTTCAAAAGTCCCATTCAATTTTCTCGTAATTTTGTAAGTAATTTTTGTTTCGAAAATATTATTGAAAAATAAATAGAATTTTTAAAAAGCAATTATTTTTCTTAATTCGATTACCATATTCAAAATATCACCATAAGAAAAAAAAAATAAAAAGAAAATTGATGGGAAATTGAGAAAGAAAAATAGTGAATAAAGCTTATTAATGTAGATATAAAACATTATGATTTTCTCAAATAGTTATTAGAAAATAAAATTTTTTTTTTTTTATTTAACAGTAGAAATATGAATTTACGGGAAACGGGTGAGTTTAAAAAGAGAATGAAATGCGGTGGCATACTTTATTATGGTTTATAAATAAAGTTAACGGAAACTTTACAATTGTTTAGTTTTATGCTTTAAATATTAAAAAATAAAAAAATTGTATTATAAATCGTGCGTCCGTCCGTATGGTTGTAGGTCGACTGACTATTCATTCCTATTACTACTTTCTTTGGTCGACTCTGAAGCAGCCTCTGCCTCTGAATTGTTTATAATATACAATACATGTATTATTAGTGTGTAATCGTATATATCTCGATCACATCTCTTCACTTGCTATCAAATATTACATTCCTTTGTGTACACTTCTAAACAATATTTTTTGTTATTACAACAAACATTTTTCACTTGTGTAATGTTCTGTTTTTGTAACGGGGACTCGGTGGTTATCGCTGTAAACTGCACACTTTTTAATGTCAACATACATGCTTCTTCAGAATAACAAATGATTTTATTTCAAATCAAAAGTCAGTACAATTCGTTTTACAAGACAACAGAACAGTGTTGTAGTTATTTGCACCGCTAGGCAGTTACATATTTGTAGATCTTGGACCTCGTAATCAGGCAATTCCATTCGCCTGTATAGTAAATTTGCAAATTGTAAAACAATAAATTGTATAATAGAGAGGAATAGATCGAGTATTTGTCCATACTCATTAGAAGAAGTTTTGCTGTTAGCTTTTAACACGATTTTCCCCATTTATTGAAAATTAATTATAGACAAGGGAATCTAACTGGGAAACTTAATCTTGCATCGATCTAACTGGTAAACTGAACCATTTTGACTTTTATAATTTTACAGCTTTTATTTAAATATTTGATGTAGTTCATCTAAGTATTAAGTGTATTACACATCTTGAACCGAATCACTTCCTCAGTGATATTTGGGAGGCATTTGTTCATTTGTTTCGAATGCCCGCTATCCTTACCGATGGTTTTCTATAGTTTTTCATTTGGTTTGCACAAAGTGAATACAATGCAATGATATTTCCTTATTAAGTCAGCCATAGCTGCATACCTTCCCCTTTCCTTTCATATGCCCCATCCTATTTTTAGACTTATTCTGTACAATTATGTATTGTTAAAAAAAAGATTGAATTGCAATATCTTTTAAATTTAAAACTGATCGAAATATTTTGAAATTTAGTCAAAATCCACAATATTAACATGAAAATGGTAGGCTTGTAAAAAAAATTTTGAAAATAATTTATAAAAAATCCAAATTTTATGTTAAATAACAAATGTTTTTACAATTATGAATGCCAATTTTCATTTTTTTGAGTTATTTTTTTGAATTTCTATTTACATGTCTAACATATAGATGTCACTACTAATCGTGTTTTATCTTCTTTTTTTTAATAGAAAATACACAATCGAGATAGTTCTTATTTAATTCACATAGAAAAAACTAATTAAGAGTATCGAATTTCGACTAATTTAATATTACATGTGAATTTGAATTTATAAACTTTATAAAGTAGAAATTGCATTTGAAATCATTTGAAAAGAATTTGTTTTTTTAATGCCTTTTAAAACAAAATATTCAGTAATTCTCTCTTTAAATCTTATTTGATTTAAATTTGCAAATATATCAAAACCCGGTTGAAAAATTGAACAGACATCTATGATTTTGTTTTATTGAAGCTTTTAAACTATTGAAAATCAAATTCGTTTTTATTCAAAGCAATTATTCCAATTACTATAATTTAGCGTAAAAGCTTTTCAATCGTGGTTGATTCATAGTTGATACACATTTTTTGTACTTGAGTGTATGAAAACTTGATATTATTAACAATAATGTGAAGTGTAAACCAAACCAATATCGAGACCGTATCATTTAATATTGATCATATAAAAAAATAAAAAAAACATTTTGTTTACATTTTCATGAAAAATACAAACTAAACAAAATAGCTTTAATGTTTTTAAATTCATATGGGCTGGATGTATACAATGCATTTTCCATGCGAGTGGGTGGGTGCTTTACACTAGTTATTAAATTATATCGTTGCTGTAACAACTTTTCCTATTTTCCTATATTTCCCCATTTCATCTATGACCACAATAAACTTTCTTTTTTATATGCATGATATCACGATGATTATTCATGATTAGTCTGTTCTGGGTGGCATGAAAGCTAACAGAAATTTCAAACTTTTATAATAAATAACTTGTGCTCTAGAGATACTGACAGAAATAAATTTTAGTATTTTCCATCAATACAGACAGACATGATTTAGGCAATTTTAAGAATGTAAATAATTAATATAGAAATCTGTAAACCAATATGTTTAAATGGTTTTTAAAGTGACATCTAATAGATAAAGAACGTATACTTATAACAAACACAATGTATTAAAGTGAGCGAAATATACTACTAACATTAAAATTATATCACTATTTTACAGTGTTGATTTAATTCCATACAATAAAATAATATTTTAATGTATGAAAATATATTAAATTTATTAAGAAAATATTAAATCAAACCTACTGATAATTTGACTTAAAAAGGCGTTGAAAAAAATAAAAACAAATTTTGTAATTTATGGGTCTAAGATTTAAGAAGGTAACTGAATTGAAATCATTTTATTTGATATAACTGAAATATGGAGTTCATGCCATACATTTTATCCGACCAAATATCTTTCAATAAAATAATATTTATTAAAAATTGTTACCAATAGATGTCCCATTTTATAATAGTATTTCTCTTAAAAAAATGTTACAGCAAGGTTTATTAAAATAATGTATTGATGATATAATACATTTATTACAATCACATAATATACAATTAATTTTAGTTATTAGTTTAAATAAATAACTAATTATCGTTGACAATGATAATGCCTATGGAATTTCTAAATATTATTATGATTATTATTATTATTATAAAATAATTGATTAAATTAGTATTGGATACCTGTCAAATGCATTGGAATTATATATATAGTTATAGTAATGCTTAATAACATAAGTATAGTAATTACCTATAAACAAGAACTAATTATTAATTAATACAGCGTATTAATTAATAAAGTCAAAACGACATCAGTGACACCGGCTCATTGGTCCCTATTTTATTATAGTAGTCTATGTCTAAAAATGCGTGACTCAAATTACGATTATCATGTTGAGAAAAATGCAAATTGTGGCTGTACTATCCATTTCTGTGTGTTTTTTTCGAAATGCATAAACGAACGCAAGTTGTAGAAAAATCATCGTTTTTTGCTTGAACTTCTAACTAGAAGACATACAGCCCTTCAAAACAAAAAAACCATCTCGCCTTTTCCCGTTTTAGTTACGGGATGGCTTGAATACACAACTTGAAGACGTAACAAACAGTAATCACGAAACGTATTTTCAAATTTAAAAAAAGATTTAAAATTATAAAATAATTCCAAAAAAATTAAGAATAGTTTAAACAAAATGAGAAGCGAAATAAATAATTAAAAAAAAAAACATTTAATTCTTTGCTTTGAGTATCCCCTTATTTGAATTTTTCCAGGGAAATGTTTCAAATAAAATTGGTTGGTTGAGTTAGGTGTATGATAAAATTCAACTTGGATAATTTGAAGACGTTACAATTAGTGATCATGAAACGTCTTTTTAATAAATATCGATATTATGAAAATTGTAAAATTAATTTTGAACAAATTTATGATGGTGATGATAATGTTGTCGTAAAACAAAATACGTGATAATTATTGTTGAAAACAAGGTTAATATAATCAAGAAATAATTATTAATTAACATAACAAATTAATTAAGAAAGAAAGACACCGCATTCTACACACAAATCTAATTAAAAAATACTACAGACTAAAGAATACTTGAAAACCACAAAATTACAAATATGTTTTAATTGAAAAATCTAAACGGAAATTATATATTTAAACAAAAAAAATGAAAACGACAAAGGAAAATGAAGTGTTAAAAACCGTTATAAAATTCATTTCCGTTTATCCGCTATTTTTTTTTTTTTGTATGTACATCATGTCTTTTAATGAGAACATTTTCATATGTTGCGTGATTAATTTTAATGAATTTTCATAATTGAGTTATATAATAAAATTTGTGGTTTGAGAAATATAACTCGGCTTGGCAATTTTTTGATCGAGTTTAATTAAAAAACTTTTTGAATTTTTTTATTTTCTTATATATTATAACACAAAACTAATTGGAAAAAAAGTGACGTTCTCAGTGAATTACGAATGCAAGTCATGTTAAAAATTGAAAATGTGCATTAAAACAAAATATATGGAAGAAAAAAAATGTACTCTACTTACATGAATATTAAGGGAAATTTTCTACTTGTTGAAAATTATAAAAACAATATATAACACCCGCTTGTTTTTTTTTTTTTACTTTATGGAAAAACTTCAAAGATCTTCAAGAACTTTCAAGTGAAAATGTGTGATACTATCGAAGATTTCCATTCTTATATACTAAACGATATCGGTTAAGGGGGAGTGGTTTTTCCAGCATCGTTATATACTATTCACTACAATATTTTATATTTTCTATGTATATACAATGAAAATGTATATACATAGAAAATTCACCAATCAAATGAGGAAAATCATTTTTCACCTGTTGATAAAACTTTTCATATTGAATTTATCAAAAAATAAAAATTTATTTTTCGGAAAATTAACGGTGGGTTGTCATCATTATTGATGCTAATGATCTATTGTATGAAAATTAACATCGATAGGAAAAATAAAAAATTTTATTCTATTATAACACGAAAAAAGGGTGGTAAAAAAGAAAAAATGTGGAAAAACTCTTAAGAATAAGATATTATATTTGTTCGTTGGAAAACATAAGAAAATACCTAACAAGGTTTCAGCTTTGATGAAAATGATTTTATCCATACACACACGTGTGATGAATGTACTGTTTGCGTCTTTGTACAATTTTTCATATTACTTAAAGCCAATTTTTACTCTATTTTATTTTCTTTTGGAAAAAATCAAATGTAGTATTTTATACGGTTACATTTGATACCATTTTCTTGTTCCGAGTAGGAAAGTTTATTACTGAAGTTAAATATCAGATTTTATTTCAAACAAAAGACATTGTATGTCATGTTTTTCTTTTTTTTTTTTTTTTTTGCTAGAAGTCCGTATCGAAAAACTAAATAAAATAATTCTTAGAAAGTATATTTTCTATTTTAAAAACAATTTTTTGTTTGTTTTATTATGGGTAGTAATTATCGAATTAAGTGGGCATGCGTTCTTGATAGAGACCTATGCAGGCTGTATTTAAAAAGATAATTTATAATTTAAAAGGGATTGAAACATAAATGTTTCATGAAAGCTCACATGCAAAAAATCTGTCAAAATAATCAAAATTTGTAATAAAAATTTTATACACCATGGAAGTGACTGAAATTCTCAAAAAAAAAAAAATGCTAGTTGAAGTAAATTACATAACAAAATTATTTTTATTTTTTTAATACAAAAATATTCCAAACTGAACAAGTGTCGTCAATTAAAATGATATAATTTTTATTACTCAGGTAAAAAAAATACCATTTTTAATTAAAACTCAAATTAGAAGGTCATTAAATTAATTGAAATAATATTTTAGCTGTTAAGTGATGTTTTTGGAAAACAGGCACAACATTTTATTTGTCTCTGCAATATATTTGCTAGAATTACAAACTTTATATTTTAAAATTAATATACGCTGATATATATGTCGCGTATAATAAAATTGATTAAAATAAAATAACAAATTATTTATTTTATCAAACGTCATGTCGAATTCTTAGGTTTTTCGTCTTCGAAAGCTCTTATTAAGCTATATAATAAGCACCAGTAAGATCAACACAGCTTTAAAAAGAAATTCTTTAAGATTTTAAATATTTAATATAAATTAATTCCATTTTTTTAAATTTATACAAAAAAATTATAATAATTTTTATAAATTGTGACATAGATTCATAGTATGGGTTTTTACATTGTATTTCTTTCTTGATTTGAGCATAAAACGAAGAAACATATCGAAAATGATGGGGGAAAAACTGATTTTCAATTCAGGCAGGTCATTCAGGAAGGCAATGCGAAAAAAATTAATTCATTTTACAATATAAGATAATTAATTGAAGTTAGATTTCTTTAATTGAAGTTAGACATATATACAATATGTAAAAGTTTTATTAATTTGCGTTTAAAAGTTTGTAGCGCTAGAAAATATTGAATTCGTTAACAAAATTGTGGTAAAGGTGTCCATAGAATCACCCGTAATTAGTTAATTTTTTTGATATCGTGTTGAAATTCAGGTGACGCATTCTAAACATAAAAAGTGACTTTCTGTTCGTGAGTTAAATGGATCATTGATTCAACTTTGAGCCATACAAGATCGAAGCAAAAATTAGCTAATAAAGTTGGTGGACCATGGAAGGACACGCTCCTTTGAAAGCCAAATCGTAGTTATTGACATGCCAGTGCATATTCCTTCTATACACAGTAAGATCCATCAAACTCCAGGTCTCAGACTCAGTTATGGTGCTGAGATCACACACTTCGTAGGCCTTCGTCGTCGCCGTTAGCATTGTAATTTGCCCGCACTTAGCAAAACGTAAGTTTTTAGTACAGTTAACCTATTATTTGCTCATATTTTTTGACTGTGAATTGACGTATAAGGATTTTTTAAGGTAAGAAAAAAAATTATTTTACCTTGAGCTAAGTTAAAATATTGGTAGTGTTCCTAGGCAAGTCGGAGGTTCCTTATAAAAAATTTGTGGATTGGTCTTGTTAGGAACATCTACAAATCATGAACATATTAATACTTAGGTTTTGACAGGTTAAACGTAGGGGCGTAAAAACCAACCTGACCAGTGCAAACTACATCCCACAAATTCATGGGATAATAACAGTTTAAAATGGCATACATTTATAATAGTTGTATTAAATATACAAGTGTTGATTTCTTTTAAACGAATTAAATTTTGGTTATTTCGAATTGAATTGTATTTAAATTAAAGTCATTGAACAAGAAATACTAATTAAATTTTGTGACATGTTTTAAATTGTGGTATTTATGTGACATAAACACAATAATTTCTAAAAAAAAGTGTCGATAATTCGAAAAATAGGCAAAAACTCAAATAGATATTCTATATTTTCGTCTTATTTTGGCTTGTTTTATCAGAATTAATTGAGTCAAATCGATGCGCCACGGATATCATAATCTCCCCTATATTGGATTGCAAATCAAAATACGTATTATTTTACTTCCCAATAAGAACTATAACAAATGAATCATTGATATTTATATAACAACTACAAAACCCTGATTATATAACAACTCTATTTTCTCCATTTCACAGAATTTACTTTCTTTGTATTAAATTGTTTAATTTGATATTAAGAATTCCTCTTATCAAAAATACAACATTTACAAAATCGAACCAAAAAAAAAAAAAAAATCATTTCTTATTTTTCTTTTAAATGACGCGCTCAAATTAACTAGAAAATTGTGAGCCGTGTCTTCGTAACCAGCGTTTGTAATAAATATTTTCAATTTTTATTTTTTTACTCTTAATTTGGACGGTATATTTTATCACGATGGAAAATGATAAACTCCAAAGATTAGAATTACCAAAATTGCTTGTTCTACCATAATAACTTTCGAACGCGTAATTCGATTTTGATGAAATTTGTAGATATGTTTATCACATTCACATTTACTGTACAACTTTTGCAAAATTTCCATACTTTTCTTATATATTATAGAAAGATTGGATGTTTTGTTTATTGTTCTTCCCCAGTTTCCTGTTTGTTAAAAATTTTTCTCTATACAAACTAGGATCTTCGGCTTTTTGCAATCGATATGAAATAACGTAGGAAAACTGGCTTTTTTTTTGTACCCACTTCCCATTTTGGAAAGTCTTTAACAATACGTCGATGTGAAATGATCAGGTCAAATAAGAAAATTTTAAAATTATCTTTTGAAACCCCTTCTCCGTTTTTTTTGGTTGCGGTCGTGAAAGCACTTTCAAATTAAATGTAACGACTCAATAAATTAATCGATGTGACACGGATGTGACGCATATATATTTTCGCTGAAATATAGACATTTTTATGTATCATATAATTTTGGCTAAATGCACAAAAGATATTTAAAACAAAAAAATAAAAACATACAAAAATTATTACATGCGTTCAATAAAGTTATATATATAAAAAAAAAAACAACCACCTCCGTATTAAATCAACCCCAAACATTCTTTCAGTCAACCATAATGTTTACACACAACACGAAAAAATGTGTCCCATATATTTTAAAATATGCCAGTGGTGTTTTTCTTTTTTTTTGTACTCAATATATTATAAGTTTTGGGATTTTTATTTTTTTGACACTGCAATTAAGTTTAGCGTGGAAGTGTAATAACATTTATTTAACCAAATCTCCCAAAAAAATGCTCCCAAAATGCTCTCAATCAGGATCCGTAATGGATCCAGTGATTAGGTAATTATTTAATTAATTACATGCAATCAAAATTACAAAAACTGTTTTGTTTATATCTCAGTTAATTAATGCTTTTTTTCTATATTTTTTTAATTTAATAAATTGTTCCTTCGATATTAATCCATTTGATTCAGCAATTACTTTTAATTATGAATAATTAATTAAAAATATTAATTATTAACTTAATTGCGGTTATTTTTACGTGCATATTAAAAAATTATCTTTGCAATTTCTAATCAATTTTTATTGATTTTTTTTTCAATTATAGCGATCAGGTGCTAAAAATCCTGATTTTATGATCAACATTAATTGATTTTGACCAAGAATTGCAAAAAAATCTTTTTTGGATTATCCACAGAGTTAATTTTACCCAAAAAAAAAAAAAATTCAAAAATACAATTGAATTGGCGATCAAAATTATAAAAATATCATAGTTTATAGAAAATTTTTGGCCAAATCTTAAAAACTGTGCAATCGTTAAAACAGGTCGATTGTTTTTCGGCAAAAAATAAAAATAGTAATAAAATTCTTGGACGAAAAAAAAGTTCGGATTTTCTTAACATGTAAGAAAATTTTCAATATGATCTAAATTCAAAGGAAAATTTTACACAAATGACAAAAAAAACTTTGAGATGAAGTTATTAAACATTTTCATAAATTTTTGCAGTATTTCCTAAAATATCTGGGAATTTTTTCAATTCAAAACTGCTATAACTTTTAAACGGGACAGTGTTTTTTTTTCAAATATCCAATTTAATATTAAGGGGGATTGTAACATATTACTGAAGCACACTCCTCTATGCAATATCTTTCAATTTTCGAGCATAAATACCTCAAAAAATCCTTGCCCAAATATTATAAAATTTGGTATGCACAATTTTGACTTGATAACGAAAAGCTTTTTCCAATTTTACATTGAGAAATAGTTTTGGTGAAAAACCCTCCGATTCAATGTCGATTGTGGACCTACCAAATTGCATAACATTAGGATAAGAATTTTTTGAGTAATCTCGAAAATTAAGATTGTCCTGTAGAGATCTCTATCAAAAACACATACCCACTTAAAGAGTGTGCTTCTGTAATACATTGCACTCGACCTTAAGTATGTGAGGTAGATTCAGAAAACATGAAAGCCGTCACTGATTATGGTAATATGTTGATGAGTATTACAAAAAAAAAAAAACAACTGTAGGCTGATGTTACAAAAAACCATATTCGCGATACAGATACCATATTCTCAATCTAGGATGAAATGTAAGTAGAAGACCCATAAAAATAATTGAAGTATTTATAGGAATAAATAATTCTAACCATAAATTAAACATTTTGAAGCTATAAACTATTTTGTATATTGTGTTGTACAACCTACCCTGGTAAATATGAGCTGTCCGTAACAGAAGAATGTTTTTTTTTTTTTTGCGATGTTATAAATATTTTTTAGATAGTATAAATAATAGCATACATGTTTACAGCTTTATGTGGGAACAATGCTTTTAAAAAGACATACATATTAAGACTCCCACGTTTTTTGATTAATCCACAAATACAGAATTTAAGATAGTATGACCAATAACTCATTATGTAATCAATTATTTAGTCTTCTAATACTCGGAAAGTTGAGCTTGTCCAGGGGTGGGGGGCATTAAAGTTGTAAAAAATCCATGCACTCATATACTCCATAAAATGTTTCAAAAAACTCCATAAAAAGTACCCTTAATAACATCTATTATCTAAAAATAACATCTATTTTACGATTGGATGCGCAGTTTTTGAGATATCCGATCCAGAAGCTAATTTATTTGATATATTTGATGCAATAACCCATAAATAGTGACCAGAATTTTTTTAACATTTCACCGAGTTTTTAAGGCCTAATTCAGATTCAAGATGCCCTAAATCTTATTTAATTCAGGAACTATAAGGGGAGAAGTATATACTTAGAGTACTGTAAGATTGTTAAGCGACAAAAACTATTACAACTTGGTCAAAAACACCAAAATGAGCATTCGAAAACACTGAGCTTTAGAAACCTTATCATCCCTTCTTTATAGATATTATAGAAATACAGAAAAATGTCCAGACTTTTCCTGAAACTCAAAGTTTCGCGACATAATATCAAGTGGGGATGTAACTGATGTTATTTGCTTAAATACTCGATATATGATTGAACATCAATGTTGGAACTATTTTTATTCATTAGCATTCATAAAATACAATAAATACTCAGTATATACAATTATAAATACATATATGACGAACGGACAAACGAAAATGGACAAATCGAGTTATTGAATTGAAATGAAAACTATAATTTTGAATTGTTGATTTTCCGAAAATGCATTAAAATCGTTGAAACTATAATGAAAACAGTTGATTGGGAATTAAAATAATTACGATAAGATTACCTCATTAAAATAATCAAAATGATAAAATTAAAATAATGAACATATTTATTTGGTCATATTTGACAACATAATGGAAAATTATCAATTATAATTTTTTTTGTTTTTTTTTTTTTTCGATAAATATACTAAGAAATTCGAATAAGTGTTTCGATAATCACTATCGATTCAATAAAGATTCGATAGGTAGTAGATGTATATATGCATGGCCCAAAAAACGAGTGGATAAAAGCTTAGATACATGAATAATTTTTTTGGCTTAGATACATGAATTATTTTTATGTGTGCAGCCCTGGATTTATAATTGCGTTTTAAGGTCCTAGAATCCATTTCTAACAAGCATATAAGCCCCACATAACTTTTGAACGAAACTAGATCAATCGAATTGGGGTTTGGAGCGTTCTTGATTATTCATAAAAGTTTCAACTTTCAGCCGATTGCTGAAAGTCCTACTTAAAATTTGTATTATATAGAAAATTTATTCATTTTATGTTAAATTTCTGTAGTGGTACAGTATTTTGTACAGTGCCCAGGGGTGGCACTAAGGTTACATCCGTCTCTGCATGTATTCTTAATTGGAATTAAAATTAATTACTAATACAATTTCTTCGGACATTGTTACAATTTTGAACCCAAAAATTACATTTCATTTTTTTGTAATTTTTCATCAATTTTTATTTGACATTTGCTATATCATTATTATATTTTCTAGTTAAACCCACGAACTATGTACACAATAACGATTTTCAGGGAGGATTATTATCTCTGATTTTCTGATCAGAAAATCTTACGGTATTGCGCTGACCCTTATAGTTGATTGTTGTTTGAGAAGGAATGCTAAATAATTGATGATAGTAAAATGAATAAATTCTATTACAATATTATAATAATATATATATTTACAATTTAATGTAATCATATATTGTTTATGTTGTGTTGTTTGAATTAGTTACACTTTGCTATGACAGTCAAATTGTATATTTGTTTGTATTTCAATATTTATGTAATACCGATTACAGTTGAAACTTGAACGACATGTTCAATATTATCTGATAACAGATTGTAAATTAAAATATTCAAATACGGATCAACTTTACATTTTATAGCTATGAATATTATTACACGATATGGACGTACTTGGATACACCAAAATAGTACACCTCATTCCATAAATCGAATTGGAAATTTGATTGATTCTAAATTTGCTATGTTTACAATCAAAACTTGAAAATTATATTAAAATTTGATTCAAAAACAAACAAATTATCAGCTATCAAAGATTATTTATCCATTTCTTTTTTGAAAACCATGTTTAGCATGCAATTAATACAGTCATGAAAGTGATTTTCACGAAAAAAATTCAGTTGATGTCGAATAAACAATATTTTAAACTTTGTTTAATCTCAAATCGGTTATTACTCAAAAACGGTTCATTTTTCCAAAAAATTACTCTAGTTTTGCAATTCAATTCAATTCTATATTCATTCTTTTTTGTAAACAATATATAATTGTACAGAATAAGTCTAAAAATAGGATGGGGCATAAGAAGGGAAGGGGAAGGTATGCAGTAATGCAGCTGACTTTATAATGAACTATCCCAGTATTCACTTTGAGCAAACCAAATGGAAAACCATTGGTAAGGATAGCCGGCACCCGATACTAATGATCAAATGCCTCTCAAATATCACTGAGACAGTGATTCGGTTCAGGATGTGGAATACACTTTATACTTAGATGAAGTACATAAAATATTTAAATAAAAGTTTGTAAAATTATAGAAGTCAAAGTTTCCCAGTTGAATCGATGCAAGACCAAAAAAACCAAAGAAAAATTCATTTATCAATCAAAATGAAATAAACATCGTCAAAAAATCATTAAATTGACTCCACAACGTTTATCAAAAAAGCAGAGAGTGCCGTAAAATCTAGCAACATTCTCGGCTGTTTACTGTTATTCCAGCATCTAACCATTTTTCGACAGATTTTGTCAAATTTTTCTTTCACGTTCTCAGATTATCATTATCTTTGCGACCTCAAAGTAGTAGAACTTTTTAGCTGTTTTGATCGCGAGATAAGCAAGCTCAAAGTGGTTCTCAACAAGTTGATTTTTATATACTCAAGTACCACGAAATCCTGCTCTAAAAATGACTAAAACTATGTATTTGGTTGACTTATAGGTAAACAAAAACAAAAAAAAAAAAACAAAATTATGCATTAATGTGTCAAAATACCAAATTGATATTGAATTGATGTTATACAGAATTACAGATATCAAGACATCCCCCAAGTGCCTACCATATCATCGTCATCGGACACGACGACACAACACGGTTACGTTTATCAATGAATCATTTGATTGACAATTTACAGGACTTTATAAAGCTTACTTCAAACTATCTAATCTCAACGCGCAATTCAGTTAGCGTGGAAGTTTAAGAAAATTTATTTAACCAAATCCCCAAAAAAATGCTCCCAAAATGCTTTATCAGGATCCGTAATTGGTCCAGTGATTTGGTAATTATTTAATTAATTATTTGCAATCAAAATTACTAAAACTTATATCTCAGCTAATTAATGCTTTTTTCTACATTTTTTTAATTCTATAAATTGATCCCAAAATGCTAAATCTTTCGATATTAATCCATTTGATTCAGCAATTACTTTTATTTATGCATAATTAATTAAAATTATTAATTACGATTTAAATAGCCATCGTAAGACTATTGAAAAAATTGTAAAACAATAAACATATTGCCTGTAATGTATAATTATTTGTAAAAAAAAAACAAACTACATAATTAAAGCACGAATAAAGCCCACATAAAAGTATATCTAGTATAAAATTTCGTAAGATTTCATTGATGATAGATAGCTAAGGCTTTACGGGTAAGGAAAGCTCTTTCAAGAAGTTGAATATTTTCTAATTGAATGCTTTTCATAGAAAATCATATGTTTCGTTTTTAACACATAAAATTATTTACTGATTTGAACTGTGAAAACAAGTTGCAGATTTGTGAATTAGTACAGTGGCTAATAGCATTAGTTAACCACGCAGTATATCCGTACGATGCACACTAAGTGGGTGGCACTTGATTCGCCACGATTAGCGATTCTAGAAAACTATTTGTTCAATTGTTTGAATACAATTAATAATTACCACAAAAATTAATAAATAATGACAAAAAAAATTTGGAAAACGGTTGACCCTATAGGTCATCCCTGCAACTTCCCGCTAATTCCATACCTAAGCACTTAAAATTTAACATATATGAATGTTTTTGAGCCCTTCGAGCTCAAAAATATACTTTTTATATTTAGCTAGCCCGAATATTTTGTCAACGATATCTTTCGAACCAATTAATCGTTTTTCACGTTCTTGGAGGCGATCGACGTGGTTGTTTGAGCTTTAATAATAATTCTCTTTCATCAAAAAACGATCCGAAAAGAAATTTCGAAGTTATGTAAAAAAAAAGCACTTTGAAATTTTTCGTTTACGATATCTCTCAAACGAATCAACCGATTTTAACCGTATTAACGGCGATCGACGTGGTTTATCAAGGTTAAGAGCTGATTATGATTCAAAAAATGCAAAATATTTTTATTAAGTATATTATTTTCAAAATTCATCTATTGCATAAAATTTGGATCATAGATCCATGGAATCAAATCGACCTACTTCATTCACAAACTCAAACCTACTTTATAGGTCTTTTTTTGAGCTACCTTAATGGTGAACAGATAGAGAGATAGAGGTGCGAATGGCCAGACAATAATGTACTGTATTCGAAGCAAACTTAAAATTTGGCCACCGTACTAAACGTGTATGCATTAACAAACGCAACAAGTTGATATGGGTGGATGCCATGGGTTGCGATGAGCATGAGCTAGAGGTTGATATTCATGTTGTGTTGGTATGTTATGTGGTATCTGGTATCTGGTATCTGGTATCTGCTTGTATGTGCCAATGTTAGTATCTTATTATGTTTGTTCGTATCTTAGAATAATGAATATTTTACACTTATAGAAAATGTTTGCGACTTCACTAAAATAGGAAAATGAATAGATTTTGTTTTTAGTATTATCAGTATCAGTGATTAGTTCGAACGCTTAAGTGTTTCACATCATCGATTCAAGTCTCAACTCCATACCAAACTTTTTCTATGCATAGACTAAGAGCTCTTGTACAATTTAAGTGTGGCTGAAAATTTTTTTACTCAGTGATATGCCGAGTAAGGTTGACTGGAGTCTAAATTCGATTTCTGCTTTATTATACTCGTGTCTATTCGAACACCAAATTTATTTTGATTCGAGTACGTCGGACATGATTCCGGTACTCAAGTAAAGAAGAATCGATTTTGTATTCGCTGACTAGAGTCTATTATGTGAGTAAAATCAGTAACGGACTTGAGTTCTGTTCTCCAATTTCCATACTAGAGTCCTTGACTCGAATTGCTAGACTTTTGGAGTTCTGGACTTAAATCCAAGACTCAAGTCAACATTCGGTAACCAATCATAGAACGTGGAATCGAGTCATAAACTGACTCGAATTGACTTGATCCCTCAAAATAGCGACTCGGTACATCACTAATAACAATCGTGATGAATTGTACACATGTATTTGTAAAGGCTTCATGTATTGTACACATTTATTTGTTGTAAAAGCATCATAAAAATAAATATTGAATTATTTTAATTCAAACATTTTTGAACGATCTTATAAGATCATAACTGAAGCTTCATATTTCAGTTATCATAAGCCTCTTGTATAATTTGCGAAATTTGAAACTCAGAGATTGGTAAAGTATAATTTTAAACTTGGTATTAATATCATTAGAAATAAATCCTACAATTATCCTACTCCTAAAAGTCTGTATTTATTCCCTAATTTGAAGTTTGATGAAAATAAACAGAGGAAATTGTAATAGTTGGGTGATTCAATGAATAATCTATACTCAAGATTTTATAATACCTTAAATTTTATAGCGTTAGACTAAATTTAATAAACCCTCAAATATTTTATATATATCGGCTCTTTGATATTCGAATTAAAATGGTTTATGTATCCAGCAACTAGTCTAATAGAGGTAAGGAGGTTCACTGTTTATCTACTATTCAGTTACATGTGTAGTAATTACATACATGAGTACTGGTTGTGTTATCAATCATGTGTGGGTGTATAATAATTAATTGCAAGTCAATTGAGTTTTTATTATTTTATAATACGGGGAGATCACGATATCTGTGGCGCCTAGATTTGATGAATAATTTTGGTAAAACAAGAAGAAATAAGACGAAAATGAAGAATACCAATTTTCTTTTTTTTTTTATCGTGTTTATGTCACATAAATACCACAATTTAAAACATGTCACAAGATTTAATTATTATTTGTTGTTAAATGACTTTAATTTAAGCAAAATTCAAGCACAAATAATATATATTTAATTCGTTTAAAAGAAATCAACATTTGTATATTCAATACAACTATTCAAAATACATGTACGCCATTTTCGACTGTTATTAACTCATGGATTTGTGGGGTGTAATTTGTACGGGTTTTTGACCCTACGTTTGACCTGTGATTAAAGTACCCACGGACTTGAAGGATGTCGTTTGCACGGAACGGGTTGGTATTTGGTCCTTACGTTCAACCTGTGATTAAACTACCACCGGATTTGTGTTTGCACGGGTCGCAAAAATATTGGATTAGCGTATACAGTATTTTCTAAAAATAAAAACTGGATTCCAGTTATAATTTCTCGTTTGTTTGTGACAACGTATTTTATTTATTGAATAAATGTATTGTGTATATAGTGACTGTTGATTGATAACACACCCCGTATTTAATTCAATGTAAACATAATCTTGATTGTACATGTAGAATTGCTCTGTATACACCTCTTTAAAAGTAAAGAAAGGTATGAAAATGAATCCGTTATATATATATATATATATATATATATATATATATATATATATATATATATATATATATATATATATATATATATATATATATATATATATATATATATATATATTAGAATAGAATCCGAATTAGAATCGAAAATAGAATAGAATAGGTATTGAGACCTGAATACTTAATTAAGACACAACTCTGTGACGACAATAAACTACAATTATCATGTAATGAATATGTTGACAGTAAAAATATTCAAATTACAATCAACATACTCCTCTCATTTTAATGTACTCATGTACGTTGCTTTTTCTTACACCTCTCTTTCTCTCTCTGTCTGTCTGTCTGTCTGTCAGTTCTCACCTACTAAGCACCACCGACAGTCGACACCTCGACATTCTCGATGTCCTCGACACTGATACTTCTAACTTAATTTTACAACAAAAACAATTGTAGATAATAACTAACAATGTTAATTGATTATATACTGACGGATATATGATTGAATTTCATTGTTTTTATTAGCATTCATAAAAAATACTATAAATATACAGTCTATACAGTTATATTATTATTACATATATGTGTTTATTAGCCACCAAATTTGAGCTGAAATTGTGGAGAACACAATGATTTTACAAAAACAATGTTTCAAACAAAAGTTGTTGTTTCAAAGAAATAAACATTTTTTGTATTTAAACTTTTTGTCTGTCTTTTATAGTTTAAGAGTTGGGTCAAAGTATTGTATAAAAGCCTGTTAAAAAAAAATTTATTTTAATTAATATATTTATTTTGTAATCTATTTATTTTTATTTCGAATGGGTCGAGAGGACCCACCATAAAGATATTTGAGGAAATATATTTAAAAAAAAAGGTTAAAAAGAAAATATTAGGAAATTTACTATTATTTTAAAAATAGATATTTAATTACATAAAGCGTAAAGCTTTAATATAGGCAAAGCTATAACATGAATGTAATAATAATAACATATATTAAAGCGCTACCAAGATTGATATCAGAAAAAAGGAATATTTGTTCTGATAAGAAATCCATCATGTGATATCGAAATATTGTAACGTCAAAACGAAACGGTGTTTGGAATAAATTTTGTTGAGCACTTTTTGTGGTTTTATAAGGTTTGTTTGTAATTCTAGTTTTTAGGTCTTCTAGGGTAATTCAGATCTTAGAAAAGCGCTCTTTTTTTTGTGATTTCCATACAGCAATTTATTAGCGGCATGAAAAGAAAATTTATTTAAAACAAAATAGATCATTCTTAATTAATAATATAGTTTTTATTGTTTTCATATGCAAATTATTATGTTTTCTTATTATGGAAAATGATGTGCTTTCTTTTTGTAAATGAAAACTCTTAGTGCTAAGAACAATAAGATATTTGTTATGCATTTCAAAAAGAAAGAAAAAATAAACCATTGCAGGCGGCATTTTCATGTTTTCGATGTAGAGCTTTTTTTAAATGTTCTCAATCGATATACAGTTATTATAGTGGAGGAGCTTTAGCTCATTATTTGAGAATCAATTTTAATTAACGGAATGTTTAGTCGGGTGTAATTGGCCAATGGCAGAATCCAGTCAGTTGGGGATTGCAATGAATTTTCTAATGTCATACACAAAAAAAAATTTGATCAATTGAAAATTTCCGTAATTTTGAAAACGTGGCATGTAGTTTAAGCAAAATTTAAATACTGGCATTTAACGTCGAATAAAACAAAATTTTGGGAAAATTCACTTAACTTTGTCGAAAGTACGTTAAAAGTCATTCGAAATGAGTTGTCGTTGAAGTCCTTAGCTCAAAATCTAAATGAGTTACATTTAAAATTAAAACCGCGTTTACTCAATTTTATAGCTTAAACATTAGTATTTTAGCCAATTGAGGCTAAAAATTGTTGAAAATTTATCACATGTTCAGATTATTTTATCTAAATGCCAAAAATAGATCCTAAAATTTTAACATTTTTAAAGTTTTTGAAGACATTTTAAGGAAATGAAACTTTTACGATTAATAAAATTGTTTTTTAAACTTAAGCTTATAGGTGAAAAGTAATTTTATTGATATTTTTCCATTTATTTGAAATAGACGATATTTGATCGATATACGTATAAAAATCATACATTGTAATTTAATTGACAATATTTTATAAAGCTTAATAATATTTTATATTATTAAGTTCATATATGATTTTATAATATCAAATAAATTTTTTAGTTGCATCCGATTTCATGCCACGCTACTAAAGCTTGCAGCCTACAACGCATTTATATAAAAAAAAACACACAATAAGCAAATACCATTTAGAGCTTTTTACAATGATATAAAGTGTTTATAGTCTGGTGGCTGGAGATATCTTTTAATTTGTTTATGTGATACTAGCGGACGGTACGCCGTTTCATACACGTTATTCCCGTTTTCATTGGAAATACAGAGATAAAACAGTAGCCTACCGTCACCCGACAATCGTATAATTCACCAACGGTGAAAGAATTTTCCAAATCGCCTATAAAAATTGGCCACCCTGGGCACTAACCCCGATTGCCCTTATCACAAATTCAGCGCTGTGTACTTCGGTAATATGTTAGAATCCACTTTAAAACTGGTACTCAGTAGCGGATTTAGACTTAGACTTGCTCCCCGAGCCTATGGCGGCAAATTCTGATGGGCGCCAAAATTTTCAAGATGACTAAAATTAAAAATCTATTGGGTTTTCTGTAAATTGTAAATTAAAAATTTATTTTATTGCGCTGTTACTATCGAAACCTAGTACCATTTTGAGGGTAAAATGACATTTGACCGGTGGCCAATCTTGTGTCACAATATATATATATATATATATATATATATATATATATATATATATATATATATATATATATATATATATATATATATATATATATATATATATATATATATATATATATATATATATGTATTCTGTTACAAAAGAAAAAGGGCACCATATCGTCACGGAGATGGGAGGACGTCTTCAAACCTAAATCCGCTACTATTGCTGGCACTGGTATTATTTCAATAGCGTTAACTTTCTCTCAATCATATTTCGTTGAAGATAAAAGAATACAGTCTTTGTTGTAGGTATATAAAATAAGACAAATGGTACAATTTTCATGAGTGCGAAACGAAAAAATTCAATTTTGCATAAAATGTTTTAGATAAATGGTCTTATATCACATCTAATTTGTACGACAATACTGTATTTTTTTGTTATTTTTAAAGACAATAGTTGTTACATCATCTACATCTATGTATTTATGTACTGTATGAACTGAGATGTCTACACTACAATACAACACCTTTGTACTACACTTTAAACGAAACGTACATATGAACGAAACATGAACATCATGAAAAAACATTATGAACATTATGAACACTTATCAACCGACTACTTAGACCAGAATCGATCATTTTTAAACCAAAACAAAAAACGGAAGAGAATATAACAATAATGAAAGGGAAAATTAATTTCCGGGCGATCTGAGGTCGGCCAGTTTTAAAAGGGTGTCAGTTTTTAAAGGTAAAATACGGTTTATCTCGATTTTCGGCAAAACTACAAGTCTTATGGAAAAAAAAAATTAAATGGCAAAGGTGTTTTTGGAACATGAAAGGGTAAGTTTTCACCAAATTTCGGAGAAAAAAATACTTTTTATTGTAAAAGAAATAAAAAACCAAAAACTTGGTTATTTCAATTTTTCACATAAATTTTGAGGAAAAAAGTGTAAATACAAAAGTTGTAGATCTATTTAATACCTACAACTTTGCCATTTTTTCCATAAGACTTGTAGTTTTGCCAAAAATCGAAACAAACCGTGTTTTACCATTTAAAAACTCACCTCTATCCACTTCTCGATCTCAGATCACCCGTAAATTATTTTTCCTTTCATTTTTGTTATATTCTCTTCCATTTCCAATGGGTTTCATCCTACTATAATTTTCTTTCACTTTGTACCATTTTTAAAGGCTTCTACCCTAGTCTAAACTACCCACTACCAACTATAAAAAACAAAAATAAATCATGTTCAATATGACTTCTTATAACTACATCATTCACTTTCATGTTAAATCATTTTTACAATATTTATTTTCATAGTCAAATTGCCGTAGTACTCTATTTACATATATGCGATATATCAGGGTATATTAATTTTAGTCTAAAAATTTCTAACTAGACCTAGCAGATATTGAACTCAAAAATAAAATTTTGGTATAGGTGTTCATAGAATCGTTCATCCTTGCATCGCATTAAAGATAACTTGAAAACGAACAGAGATATTGAGGTAAAATTTTGGTGCCAAATATTAGACATTGTTCTCATTACATTTTAAAAACAAACAACTTTTGTTTGAAACATTTTTTTTTTGCTAAATTATAAATTTTTAGATCAAAATATATAAATTTGCAATATACATTATTACTATATGTAATTATAACTTTATGGACTGTATATTTATTGTATTTTATGAATGTTAATCATTAAGTTCGGTGATAATGAACCATATATCGAGTATCTAAACAGTTAACTCTGTCAGTTGATATTTTCACTTTTTATTTATAAAAATCTTTTAGTAAATTTATTTAATAAATAATTTAATTTGTTTATTAATTATTATATAATAATAAAAATATGATAAAAACACAATTCATGTTTTGCAAGTTTATTATTTTTTTACTGTAAAAATTTGTACAAAATAAAAAATTGTTCAAACTAAAACATGAAATACCCTTAAAATATTATTTTGAATTCAATTATTATTAGCGAATAATTTTTAGTAATTTCATGATATTCAAAATGTTGATATTTTGATTTTGTATTTCAGGTTGAAAACAATACGAATTTTTTATTAGAAAGTTAATATTAAATAAAAAAAAAAAAGCTCCCACAGCTTTTAAGATAGACAAACAGACTTTAAGATTGATACTGTAACTCCTTGTATCACATACTAACTTTAATGTGTCACATTTAACAACGCCCTTTTTTTTTACATATGTTTTTATTTTTCCGATTTTTTTTTTAAATAAAAAAAATTAACAAGGTTAATTATTTCGATTTTTGCATTAAAAATAAGATTAACAATAATCAAATAATTCTTGGCTCAAATTACTTTTTAAATATTGCATGGAAACATAGAAAATTTTACGTTAAGAGTGATTTTCTTGGGAACGTCATTAAGATTATCAAATAGAAGTTTAGAATTTTCTAAATAAATTTCAATTTTTCCAATATAAGGAAAATAAGCAATAATTTTCAATTTTCAATTTTCCAATATAACTTAGGAAATTGGAGCAAAAATCGAAATTTATAATAAAAATAAGGCATTATACCAAGAACAATACCACTTAAAAGTAAATCCGGTCCTGGTAGACATCAAATATTTAGGAAATTTATTCAAAATTATTAAAATTAATAGGTATTGAATAAAAGCAAATTAAAATTTTGCACATCTAAATCAAGGTAAAAAAAAAATCATACTTGTGTGTAATGTAGCAACTAACATTGTTAATTGTTTAGATATTCTGTATATACATGACTATCAAATTTCAAAGTAGAAGTCTCGCAATTTTAGGCAAATGACCTAAAATAATCTCTGATGGTTAAGATAATGGGTATAATCCAACTACCCTCAATTGAATTAACCAGGATTTTTTTTCAAATTTATTTGAAAATCTTAAAAAAAAAATTTTTTAATTTTACTAAGCAAATAATCTGTCAAAAAGGGCTAAAATAATATTTCAATTTTATATTGCTAACCTGAAAACAGTTTCCTCTTACGTGGATTTCAAAAAAAACAAGAATATCCTATTAAAATTTAATTATTTAAAAAATACGATTTTGCATAATTGAAAGTTTCAAAAATTATTATGGTAATAGAGATTAAAGATCATAAGTACACGATTTCAAGTGTAAAACTTTCTGTTCTCGTAAACTATTTTCTACTAGATCCCAAAAATCTATAACAGAAACTTCCCCAAAATAAGTCGCAATAAAATACATAAAAAATTAATGTAAAAAAATTTCGGAAAATTTCAAATGGAACACTTGAATATAAGTTTTTTTGCCCCAATTTCCTAGTGCAAACCGTCACCAAATTAGAAACGAGTAACATCGCCTCGGAGAATCATTACAACTAGCTAATTTATACTGATGATGACTACTTTTTAGTCAATATACGTATTTATAAAATACAAAATATTTTTGATCTAGGAAATTGGGGCAAAAAAATCGAAATTTATACGAAAAATCCTAGATCTCTCTTTAATAATACTCAAATGAATACAAGAAATTGTTGGACATTGTAATCCATGCACTAAAACTGAGTTCCAAAATACAATTGCCATTCTGCACTCAACTAATTCGAACACTCAAACTAAATTGAGTTAACACATGTTTGTACTTTGTACAGATTATGTATCGTAATTAAAACGCTTTTTGGTATAATGTAATGTGCACATCGACCAAATTAACCTAAACAAGCTTTTGCTCTGATATCCTTGTAATTTCTACAGACAACAAAATATGCAAATATTTTTCGAATACCGTAAAAGAAAATAATATTGTGTGAGTTTTTTTTTTTTTTTTTTTTGTTTAATGTATACAAAATTTTGTATCGATTGTCTTTTATAAACAATAGACCTTAAATATTCAATAAAATACTTAGTTTAAAATGTAGAACAATTTAATCGGTTTATAGTCCGATCGAATTTCAATCAAAATCCATCATTCTATTGAATTTTTTTTACCAAATTTTGTTCCAAATTTTTTTTTTCTCAAAACTATATTAATGAAGTCGATTAATATGATTTCTCAAAAAGTAATTGAACTGATTTTGTTCAAATTTTGTAAAACTTCTTCAAGATAAGATTGACTTTTACTTGATCGAAGGATATACTACAGATTGTGACAAAGAAATTATAAAAATTATACTATCAATCAATTAAATATGCGTTAATGAAATCAAAAGATCAACTGATTAGGATTATGGAGGCTATACAAATAAATTCGTTACTCTTTAAACTTTTTAACAAATTGCGTAATTTTTTTTTAATCAAATTGCATACATAAAAGATATTCATCAAATATGCAAATTGTTACCTTGGAACAAAAATTATTTTTACAGATTTCCCAATTTTTCAATGTATATGCCCTCTTAACAGTCAGGAGTGGATAGAGATTGAAATTCTAATTCGAAGATAGAGAATTCAAAAAATAATTATCCAAATGTTATGAAATTTGCTATGCACAAAATTGACATGAAACCAGATGGCTTGTCGAACAGTTTAAAAATATTCCTAAATATAAAATCAAATTTTGATTTTAACATCAAATTTTTTTCGAGAATAAGTCTTCGATAAGTCGTACACATCAAAATTCATAACATTTGGATAACTATTTTTTGTTGAGTTGCAAAAATTGAAAGAACCACAATGTAACATTAGTTTGTAGCTAGACAATTTCAGACTGAATCTAATTTTGGAACAATTTCTAAACAAACTAATAACTCAAGATTGGGATATCTACTGGCCAATCTAGGCTTGAACAAAAATCGAGATTGTAAAGATAATTTCTTCAAGCCGAGTAGCTTAGATTTATGGTTAGGAAAATCTGAAAACTTGTAAACCTTATGAGGTTTAGAACGTCACTATCTAACCCAATAATATTCCAAATTGTTTTAGAACATTTGGATTTATATTTTTTTCTTCATTTTATGGTTACATAAAATCTTAAAAATTATCTAGGGATTTTGTTTATCACTACCAATTTTAATGGTACCCAGAAACTTAACAATTGAGTCTCATAAATTCGTCTGCGTTACTTCATTATTAATGAACTAATAAATTTCGATTTTTTGCCCCAATTTCCTAGACCAAATTTTGTATTTTTATAAATACGTATTTAGACTACAAAGTATTCATCATCAGTATGAATTAGCTAGCTGTAATGATTCTCTCTGAGAAGATGTTACTCGTTGCTAATTTGGTGACAGTCTGCACAAACCATCACCAAATTAGACCAAATTAGCAACGAGTAACATCACCTCAGAGAGAATCATTACAACCAGCTAATTCATACTGATGATGATAACTAACTTGATCTAGGAAATGGGGGCAAAAAATCAAAATTTATTCGATAAATCCTAGAGTTGTCATTAATAATAATAAAACTAATGAACTAGTTTATATTACCAAAAAAAAAAAAAAAACCAAAATCAAAAATAATGAATCCACCCCTTTTGAAAATCGATTTGATTGAAGTATTATTTGTGTATAAAGAAAGTATTAATATGAATTAATTAACGCTACTTTAATAAATAATTTTCAAACATTCTACTGTTTTAATCACTTTGAATTGAAACTCACTAAGTGTATACACTCTTAACTAATAGTGAATAGAACGATTTTGAATGAAATAATCCAAAAAAAAATTCAACAAATTATACCAGCAAAATTTTGTTTTTAATTCAAAAAAGTTTTTTGATACCACTTCATCAGTTCTTCCCGCGTGTTGATATCAAAAGTGTCACAGATAAGCTAAAAAAATGTGGTCATCAAATCAAGTGCAAAATTCAAATTTGGATCCTATAAAAGTTGGTAGATTCACCGAACAAATAATTGCATCGCGACAAGTTCCTCACACAGATGAAAATTATTCAGGTAAAAAAGAAATTTAAAAAACCAAAAAAAAAAAAGAACAGAATTTAAGACTTTTTTTGAATCTTTGAAAATTACGTACATATTCAAATTTATTCATATATATATTTTTTTTTTTTTTTGAATCATGCGCAACGTGAATGATTGTCGTAAGCAAACTGAACTTTATTTACGCAATTGAGTATCCGGAAGGAATTTGGACCTTTCTGCCATAAATTTAAATACAATAAGCAATAACATACATATATGTTAATTTTGTATAAAATTGTCATTTTAAACTCAATCATCTAATACCTCAAAAAAATATAAAAAGTTTGTTGTACAAATTTATTCATAACAATTTGAATTTTTTTTTTTTTTCATGGAAATTTTATTTGTATTTATGCATTTGTTATATCGATTGTCTATATTTATCGTTATTTGTCGACGACATTCAATTTCCTTTGTGGAAATCGAAATAATTTTTCATTACAAATATTATTTATTTAAAAATTTTTTTAAATATTTCAAAAATTTTGTAAATACTTCAATTGCTAAATAAAATACGTATTTCAATTACCTATAAAGCAGTATAAATTAGTTACACGCTTTCAATTTTTTTTTTTTTTTTATATTCTTTAGAAAAATATGTTACTAAGGGTTAAAGTCAGCCATGTATTGATAATAGTGAATATGATTGATTCTAAATTTGCTGTATTTCGTATCAAAATTTGAAACTAGATTCAATAACAAAACTTGAAATTAAATTAAAATTGATTCAAATACAAGTTATAAATTTTTAAACATTATTTTCTCGATGTTTAACATGTAATTTATATGGAGATATTAACAGTTGACGTCATATGCAAGTATTTCCCTTTTTATTTCATTTTGAATATCTTATTTTGTTTTTTTTTTTTTTGAAGATTTAAAAAAAAAATAAATAAATAAAAACTTTAGATCCATGTTCGTGAAGTAAAGAGGCCTTAATTTGAAGTAATACAAAAAATTTTAGTCAGAAACCCTATCATAGTTTAAATATTATTAAAGAGAACGAATAAATTTCGATTTTTTGCCCCAATTTCCTAGTGCAAACCGTCGCCAAATTAGCAACAAGTAAAATCTTCTCAGAGAATCATTACAACTAGCTAATTCATACTAATGATGACTTCTTTGTAGTCAATATACGTATTTATAAAATACAAAATATTTTTGATCCAGGAAATTGGGGCAAAAATTTAAATTTATTCTATAATTGTTGTCTGTCCATAATAGCCTTGGTAAATTTAGCAAATTTAATTATTCAGAATATTAAAATAGTAGGCAAATTATTTATTATTATTTCGATACAATAATTTTGATATCTAAGCACTATTTTATAAATTTTCATTCAATTTCAATAACACATCTTGGAAATATTAAATCCCGAAAAATGAATTATCCCCTAGCAATATTTTTAATTGATGGAATTTCTATTCGTCTCGAATCAAAATGTTGTTCACGAATTATTTTTAGTTCCAATTTTTCATGAATTGAGAAAATGCAAATTTTTTTGCAGTCACAAATAATAAATACTTTTTTTTTGTAATTTTTCATTTTTGTGGCTTTTAAAATTAAATGTTAATTAATTAATACAATTTATTTTACCAATTATTTAACATGGTCCTCAAAGAACCGAATAGATCTTTTAAATTGAAATCTTTAACTGGAATACATTTTTTTGGATCTTGTAGATTTTTTACTACAAAAAAAATTTACTAGCCTCTGCCAATCAAAATCATTTATCTTAAAGGTCCAATTAGTAACATAATCGTTTTGTTTTTTTCTCATTGTAGTGGAAAAATCTTTCTTGAGAAATTAAAATATCAATATTTAGACTTAATAATTCATACTAACGATGATTCCTTTTTAGTTGAAATACGTATTTATAATAACGTTTAGATATAAATTGAGAAAAAAATATTTGTTTTAGGCCAATTAAATTTACTGTTTGATTTCTCAATCACAAGATATTTTTTTATAAGGCCTTGTGATTGTTAATCGAATAATTTAAAGTCAATTCTAGCATGCCTAGAATTTACTAATTTTATAAATGTAGACAAGTAGAATTGTGTTTGGAAAATATAGAAAAAGAAAAAGTTCTTTTCTCAATTCAAAATTACGGGCTAGATATGAAAATTGCTCTTGTGCGTAACTCAAGTTATGGCATGAAAAATAATTAGGCGTGCAGTAAGTTTTACATGCTTTGAATTGGGAATGACCATCAAAAGCGTCAACTTTACGCTCGATTATATCACGATCTAAATGCCAACAAAATTCAGGATCGCATAGATAAATTTTGTGAAAAAAGGTAAAATCTGCGGAAAAGTGATTATGTCACGGTCTAAATGCCAAAAAAATCGGGATTCAACCTTCAATTACAATTTTGTAGAAAATTTTATTACCTGGGCACGTGAGTATTTTTTTTTTCACTTTTGACTATGTATACTAGAAGGTTAAAGGTTAGTGATTGAAGTCTTTGATTACCAAGTCTAATATCAAAATAACAAATTTTTAAATAAAAAAGAAAAAAATTCGATTACGTAAAACAATTAAATTCATAATTAAAAACGATTCATATCTAATTTAACCTAAATCTTAGTTAAAGACCTTCTTTTTTGATTAATTGATATTCAGTAATTCTGAAATTTGAATATTTATTTTTTTATTATAAAAATTGTTTGCATTTATTTTCCGATATTAAAAATTCCAGTATTTTAATTGCAGATAGAAACCCTTTTGAAAAATTTTCCTGAAATAATATTAACAATTTCAGAGAAAATTGATTTTAATTATTTAAACAATAAATTTCAGAGTAAGGTGCCAAAATGTTCGCGATAAATTTGTCACAAGTAAAAACTAACTATTACTCTAAATTGATTTGTGAATAACCCTAGTTAGTATTTGAGGCATAGTTCAAAATTGTTTTGCGAGACTAGCCTCAATGTGTCGTGTGTGTGTGTATATAATTGCCTCATTTGCCTCTCAGCGTATTATAGAAAATCTTTGAGAAAATTCTTGGTTTTTTTTCACCTTGATTTTTGCGTTTACTCATTATTTTGGGTTTTACGGGAACCTTGGGAATGTATAGCCAGCATTTGTAATGTCTACATGCGAGCGGTAATTATTTTTCTATTTTTTTTGTGAAATCATGCTCTCAAAGAGCAAATGGAAGAAACTGCTGCGAAATCCAACTTAATCAGAATTTGGTCTCGTGGCACGTTTCAGGAATAGAAATGAATATATCTTATCTAGAAACTGGCTACTAAATATGTAAAAACCAGTCCCAAATACATTGAGACAATTGAAACCGAATATGTAATCTGTTTAAAAGAAAATTTTTTTGCAGGTTATATAAATCCATATTACAGTGAAATATATGAAGAAACATTTCGACGTTCGATACAAAATCCAAATGAATTTTGGGGTGAAATTGCAAAAGAAGTTGTATGGACGAAAAAATGGGATAAAGTGTTAGATAATTCAAATGAGCCATTTACAAAATGGTTTGTCGGTGGTGAATTAAATGCATGCTACAATTGTTTGGATCGACATGTGGAAAATGGTAAAGGGGATAAAATTGCATTAATTCATGATAGTCCCTTAACGGGAACGATTCGACGAATGTCTTATTCGGAATTACTCACAAAAGTATGTTAAGGTTATCATTTTGTACTTAGAACGCTCTAGATCTGTCAAACTTTTTTGTGCTTTTTTTTTATTTAGTTTTCTTAAGTCAGTTTTCCGTGGAGAATTTCTGGCGATTATCAATTCATCAGAGAAATTGGGAATACAAAATATTTCGCAAATTTTTAAAATTATCTAAAGAGCTTAACAATACCACTAAGTGATCTTAGTGAGGCCTGAAAATTATTTCATATAAACAGTCCATCCTAAAATGAGAAACTTTTACAGGTCTGAGCTTCTGAGCTTTTCATATATACCCATTTGAAATTTACAAGACGATAAAAATAATTTTTGTTGTAATTTTGCACCATTGTTTAAATATTGTTGACATATTTTAATATGTTTGGTGTAATGGTAACATTTTTGTGAACCACTCTGTAATTATTTTTATGTTTATATGATAAAGGTGGAATTATTGGCTGGTGTATTAGCATCGTATGGTGTACAAAAAGGTGACAGAGTTTTAATTTATATGCCATTGATACCCGAAGCGATTGTATCGATGTTAGCAACAGTACGTTTAGGGGCAATTCATTCTGTGGTCTTTGGTGGTTTTGCAGCACGAGAATTATGTTCCAGAATTGAGCACACCCAACCTAAAGTGATTATTGCAGCTAGCTGTGGTATTGAGCCAAGCCGTGTAGTTAAGTACGTAAATTAGTTCATACAATTTTAATAGCATCATATGTCAAAAAATTTGGTTTTTCAATGGAAATTCTCACTACTATTGCGTATTATTACCGCTATGGGGAAGTTTTTCCTACGAAAAATTGAACATTTCTCATTCTTTTGGAATGAATAAACAACATCAAATACCATAATATCTATTCGGGAAATTGTTTAAAAATTCCCTGTAAAAAATTATTTTATCTTTTTCGAGAACATACAATTAGCATTTCTTTTTAATTGATCATTTACAATTTAACAAATTCACTGTTATTGAGGAAAAATTAATTTCTGGTCTTCAAAAGGGAAGCTTCAACATTAAATCAAACGGGGTTGGGCTTTTTTTTTCTACATGGATTGTGCAAATTTCATCAAAGTAGTCCAATTTGCAAATTCGATAATTAAAATTGAATCAAGTAAATACAATGAAAATAAATAAATTTGATTTGCAGGTATAAAGTAATTGTAAACGAGGCTTTAAGAATTTCGACGTGGAAAGTAAAAAAATGTATATTATTTCAAAGGCGAAATATCGAAGTAGCCCCACTAGATAACGCTATTGACGTGGATTGGGATGATGCTTTAGAAGAAGCTGAACCACATCCATGTGTTCCAGTCGAGGCTAACGATCCCCTGTACATTTTATATACTTCAGGTACAACTGATAAACCAAAAGGTATTCAACGTCCCGTTGGTGGACACATCGTTGCGCTGGCATGGACCATGAAAACAGTGTATGGTATGGGATCAAATGATGTTTGGTGGTCTGCTAGTGATCTTGGCTGGGTAGTTGGCCATTCCTATATCTGTTATGGTCCACTACTTAGTGGAATTACAAGTATTATGTACGAAGGCAAACCAGACCGATCTCCCGATCCTGGTCAATATTTCCGAATCATTCAAGAGCATCGTGTCAATGCAATATTTACAGTTCCGACAGCATTTCGTGTAATTCGACGTGAAGATCCCGAAATTAAATATGGACGAAAATATAATACGGGAACATTACGACATATTTTTGTAGCGGGTGAACATTGTGATTATGAGACCAAAATATGGGCAGAGAACGTATTTAATGTTCCCGTATTAAATCATTGGTGGCAGACTGAAACTGGACATTCCATAACTGCTACCTGTTTAGGATTGGGGCATTCAACAAATCCACCAAAATATTCGTCGGGTATGCCATTTCCAGGATACAATCGTAAGTTTTCATTTTAATGTTTACAGTTTTCAATGTTTCGATCAAGATTATAAAAAAAAAGATAGTCGCAACAGTCCATTTTTGATCGAAGGACTCAACTGTTTTCTTGCTTGGTTTTATGGTCACACAGAGAGGAAGGAATAAGGTTCCCATGTTTTAGGTGTTGTGTGAACTCAAAGTGTGTGAAGCTAAGATCTTTAACTTGGAAAGGCCTTAGAAAAATCTCCACCACACCGGGAATCGAAACTATTGGCATAAGAGTTCAGCCTTCATAATTTTATACTATTAATTCAAGCTCTGGATTTACCACTGTTTGTTATATAATCTTTTGCAAAATGTTTATGCCCTTTTGTAGAAAATATTTTTGTATTTATAGTTAAAGTCTTACGATCGGATAATACCGAAACTCAACCAATGGAATTAGGACGAATAGTTGTAAAATTACCATTACCTCCAGGCACAATGTCAACACTATATTTATCCCCTGAACGATTTTGTGACGTTTATTTCTCCAAATATCCAGTAAGTACGACTGACGTGTCTTAACCAAATATGAATATCAGATAAAAGAGTCTAAGAAATTGTTTAGGGCTATTACGATACAATGGATGCTGGTTACCGAGACGAATATGGCTATATTTATGTAACATCACGTGACGATGATGTTATTAATGTGGCTGGACATCGTTTATCCACATCAGCGTTAGAAGATGTCGTCCTAAAACATCCAGATATTGCTGATGCAGCTGTTATTGGCGTTCCAGAACCCACCAAAGGAGAAATTCCATTATGTTTATTTGTTATAAAAAAAAGTAAGCCATAAATGACCCTAGAATGGAAACCCAAAATGGAATAATATAGCATTTGGTTGAGCCGTCCCAACTCGAATCTTTGCTATTCCCATTTTACTCTGTCATCACACCACAAAACAATAGTCAAGTTGGAATTATTTGGACTCCATGTTTTCATTTTAGGGTTGTTAATATTATCGAATATTTTTCGGAATATATGGTTTTAAATTATCTTAATTTTAGATTCAACTAAAAATGAAAATACGATTAGCAAAGAGGTAATTAAATTGGTTCGAGAATTAATTGGACCAATTGCAGCGTTTCGTTTAACAGCCTCTGTACGTGGTTTGCCACGAACTCGATCGGGTAAAACATGCCGAAAATCAATTGCTGATTTAGCAAGAGACAAAACTATTCAGGTAAATAAAATAATTATGAAGTATGCGAAAATTTGTATTACATACAAATTTTGTTACAGATTCCAAGTACAATCGAAGATGGTACCGTTTACAAAGACATCAAAACTGTTCTACAATCAGTTGGATACGCTCTTAATGCACCGGATCCACAATATTGATCCAAAAAAAAAATATTATTATGTATTTATTTAAAAAAAAAAAAAAAAAAAAAAAAAAAAACTTTGTTTAGTCCATAATTGTAATTTTTGATTATATCTGGGTTGTGCAATCTAAATTAACCAAAATTTTATTAGTGTTTATTTTTTGTAGTAATATTTTTCGCAGGGCCGTGTCCAGGATGTTTACATTGACAGAAATTAACATTTCTAGCCTATTTCGATAACCATCTAGTTGGGATACTCTTTCCCTTATCTTTTTACGATTGAAAGTTTATTTTTTCAGAAGAAAATCATCAGTTTTAATGAGTAAATTTTTGCAAAATAAATAGAATTTTAATAGTTTGTTCAAGTAAAAACAAAATGGAAATTATCGGAGTAGGCCAGAATTAACGTGTGAGAGTGTCTTAACAAGTGATGTTAGTGATATAAGGATACGACTTCTAACGGTACAAGGAGCTTGAAGTCCCTTTTCTAGAATCACACCGTTTACCCGGCCCTGCTTTATTTTTTTGATTAAGCAAAATCGATGACTGTACAGTCAATTAATAATAATGTCTATGTGAATTTTTTATTGTTTTTTTTTTTTTGAAAAATAATAAATTTATTTTTAACATCGAATTTTTTTAAAATTCATTTTACAAATTTCAGGTCAAAGGTAATTCTTTGAACAAGGTACTGAATTGTATTTGTGTTCTAGGTCAGAGATCGACTTTGAAAACCGTTTTTAAAATAGTGAAGTTGTCTCAACAGAAAAATAATCTTCAGCGGATCATACGATTCAAAGAAAAGAATTAGGGGCGTAGCAAGACCTGTGAAAACCCCATATACCTAGGTGACCCTAGTTTTAGAAAATCAACCAAGAATACATAAACAAAATAATTTAGTGAATGAATCGATTTTTTTCTTGTTTTTTATTCGACGAACGTATAACAAATCTTTCTTTGCCGTAAAAACTCTAGTTTTTGTCGTATTGTTCTATTGTTGCAAACAAATACTGTTATAATTTCTGGAATTCTGGAAGGATAGTATTGCTAACTGGAATTGAATATTTTGAACTGTTGATTTTAAATAGTGTCAATTAATAATGTTTAAAAACCTAAAAAAGGACTAATTAACATTTTAATAGTGTGAATTTGTCTTTAGTTGTTTTAACATAATTAGGGTGCACGAAAAAAACTTTGAGTGTGACAATTTTTTGTAAGATATTGATGGAATTCATTTCGACCCACAAATGTTCATCGAGCCTGTGGTTGGTGATCGTACAACTATAATCCAGTATCTATGAATCGAACGTTAATCTTTCACCGCTAAGAATAATTTTGAATCACAATTAGCAAATAATTTAACGAATTATCATTTCGACAGCTAATTCATACGGTAGAAGACTACTTTATAACGATTTTTAGTGAGTTAAATAAACTCCTAGTAACACATTCTGAAGTCTGAGTCTGGATAATAAATACGTGCATCTCAATTCCTAAAATTTTCGACAATCCCTGTTTTTTATTTTATTTACCCTCTTCAAATATGAATTATTGTAACTGTGACATCTATGTATAAATATATACAGCCTATTCGATTAACCTTGAATTTTTTGAGTAATCATTTAAAAATAAAAAATTTACAGGAAATATAAATGTAATAAATTTTTATTTAAATAAAAAATTCGTAATTTTATGCAAATTGTTGAAATTATTTACTTGGTATATAAAATGATTCATAGATGGCATTGTACGACTTCATAATATAGTGACTAGGTCACTGTACAACATAAAAGATAATAAAAATTGTTTAACGCTCGAAGAATTAAAATTACAATAAATTAAATATTTAAGAACGGGTAAAGTTTCAATAATTTAAATAAATAAATTAGTCGAGTGTGATATTAATATACTTAGTACAATAAATAATTCATAGATGTCACGTCAATGACGTACATTGTAATTCTTGATAAAAGATAACACAAATTTTTGTAATGATAGAAGAGAGAGAACATTAAGTCAATATTCATAAAAGTTAGTGTGAATTTATGAAGTGAGGTATGGAAAATTTTTAAAAATTCGTTGAAAAATTTCAAAAAAAAAACTACAGCTAAGCGCGTGTGTTATGTGATTCAAATCAGTTGGTATGACTCAAATAATTGTTTGATAATTTTTTACGTGAGTTTGTATGTGATAATCAAACGAATTTTGTTTTTGGCTAGACGTTAGACCTTGTGTGTGCGTTTTAACTGTCAATAATGGAGAATAACAAACTATATTTACAACAGCGTGTAAAAACTACACCAATATCTAATGATTATCAAATTACGGGACAAGTTTTGGGCTTCGGTATCAATGGGAAAGTTGTCGAATGCTACAGTCTTGCTAAACGTGAAAAATTCGCATTGAAGGTTAGTAATTGCATTACTTTTTTTTCATACTAAATCACAGCGAAAATTATTATCTCAGTGGCGTTTGATGAGTAAACTAAAGATAAATATTCGTTTCATTACGTAGTATTTGTATCAAAACATTGTGAAATCTTTATATATTAGAAAAATAGGAAATCAATTGGAAAATATTGAAAACCTGGATTCGTTAGGGAACTTTAGATTTCAGGACTATCAGATTGTTTTATTTTTTCGGGGTTCATTGTATCTTATCAGAAAAATTTTTCAAAAAATAACCAGAAAAATTAATCATTAATGTATTAGGGAATTTTAAAATTTCGGAAAAAGTAGTCATGACCATAGTAGAAAATTTTTTTAAAATAAGTCATAAAATTAAACTTGTATACATACCTAGGTCAAGGAATTTCAAGTATTTATAAAATACGAATTTATTACAATTAAATCATGAGTATGAATTCTTTGTCGCAATTCTCCAGGTTATAATTTGGCAACTTTCATCAAATATACTTCCGAGTATGAAAATTTTGGTTCCCAAATTCAAAATAACTATAAGAGATTTAGCTGTTTATACATTTTCATAGATAATTAATATCTAAGAAAAAGTAAAATAAAATTTATTTTACAAATGAGCGGATATCGACCGGGTCCGACCATTGACCTCCGGTTCAGATTTCTGACGATCAAAATCTTCGCATCTAATCTTTCAATGAATGTTATTAATAATATTTAAGGTGCAATTAACTCAAAATACACAAAATTTTGTGGCCGCAATTTTGAATCCTTTTGTCATTGAAACCAGCTCACAAAAAAAAAACGAGGTTTCGATAGCACTCTGTAGTTTTTACTTCCGACTTAAGACAATTTCATCGCAGCACTCTACTCTAGGAGTTTTATGTTCCTCCAAACGAGAACCAACTGGTCTAGGGTGCTAGAAAACTTCTTTACTAAGAGTTAAAATCACAAACAAATTTTTCTATGTAAAATTTTATGCTGTACAATATTTATTTGAAACTTTTTTTTTTCTAACTCTTACCCTTTTGATCCAACCCAACCTAATCTCATTCCCCTTTCAAATTTATATACGGTTGAAAAAACTACGCCACTGGATAATAAAAAAAAAGTACACATTCGCTAGTTATTGATAATTATTAATTATCGCAAATTGTTTAGTTAAATAAATTGATGTTAAAAAATATGTCTTAATAAAAAAAAAACTATTCTAAGTACAATGATATTTAAATTTCTAGGTATTACATGATTGTGTAAAAGCACGCCGTGAAGTGGAATTACATTGGAAGGTCAGCACTTGTAAACATATTGTGAATATCATTGATGTATATGAAAACGAGTATGCTGGACATAAGTGTCTACTCGTTGTAATGGAATGGTTAGTATTCATAATTAATCTCACATTTTGTGTTCATACTTTTTAAACATGTGGTATCTATGCTATTTCAAAACGATCTATTACGGTACAATAATATAATTTTCTTAATTAAGACCATTAACGTTGTTCCAGCAAAATTTTCGATTGAATTGATACTCATTTTTATCTATGTCATATACTTTGCTTGCCATAACTGAAACTACCGCAAGGCTTTGATAATTGCAAAGTTCTTGAGATATAATGACCTGGGTGAATTTGATTCGCATTAAAAATAATCCTTGGCTAAGGAAAAAATAAAAGCCCGGTGGTTAAAAATCAAGGTAGAATTCGAAATCCTAGATCAACTCAATATAAAAATACCCTTAGAAAGTTCGAAAATTTCTAAGAACCTTTAATTTTCAGTATACGTTTCAAACTGTTTTTTCAATTCATACCTTAATCAAAAAAATTCCTTTTTCAGTATGGAAGGAGGTGAATTATTCCAAAGAATTCAAGAGAGACAAGATGGTGCATTTACCGAACGTGAAGCGGCTGAAATAATGCGTGATATTGCGTACGCAGTAAAATTTCTACACGATCATAATATTGCACATAGAGATTTAAAACCAGAAAATTTACTTTACTCAAAGCCAGAACCATTTGGTGTGTTGAAATTAACTGATTTTGGTTTCGCTAAGGAATCTCAGTCACAAGAATTATCACTTCAAACCCCTTGTTACACCCCCTACTATGTTGGTACGTTTTTTTTTCTATTGTAAACACCACCCCTTTTTTTTACCATATTTAATTATTTTTATTTATTTTTTTTTTTAAATAAAAACAGCTCCAGAAGTACTTGGACCTGGCCGTTATGATAAAAGCTGTGATATTTGGTCTCTTGGAGTTATTATGTACATTTTGTAAGTATATTTGTTCGTGTCCCGTCATTATCGAAGTAAAATTGAAAGATCCATCGACGAAAAACAAAAAATGATTTTCAGATTGAATATGACATTACAAAAATAAAATTAATTTTTTAGGTTATGTGGATTTCCACCATTTTATAGTCGCAATGGTTTAGCCATATCACCGGGTATGAAAAGACGTATACGAAAGGGTGAGTATGATTTTCCCGAACCAGAATGGCATCATGTTAGCAGCGATGCAAAAATATTAATTCAGGGCATGCTCACAATTGATCCAAATGGACGTTTAACCATCGATGAAGTGATCTCAAATCCTTGGATTGCTGTAAGTATATTCGTATTTTCTATCCGAAAAATTTATCTAAATATTTCAGAGATTCGTTTTTAGAACCCTCGCAATATTAGCCGTAGCTTCGGCCCTGAATAATCTTCTTTAATTTTAAATAAATAATTTTTTTTTATTTTAAATACTCAAATTATGGATTATACTAAAAAATGTCTCAAACAAAAGTTGTTTGTATGAAAAAAAATTAAAACATTTTTTATTTACAGGTTTCTCTATCTTTATTTTTATATATACAGTTTTTTTTTAAATATATTTTCAGTTTTTCTCTGAACAGCCTTTTTAGAAGTTATATATTTTAAATATGGGCTACTAGGGGTCGGATATGGTAACGAAAATTAAAAATTTTCATAGCCTATAGTCTGCCGTTGGATAATTCTTGATCAGTACATGAAATCTCCATAAAAATTGGATTAGTCCCAGATCACAATATTTTGGATCCGCCCGCGTCACGTATTACCAAAATTTTTGGATCTATAATTGTTTTTTTTTTTTTTTTTGTAATTTGATTTTTAGCAATATACAGCGGTGCCCAAAACACCATTATACACGAATCGTATTCTTAAAGAAATGAATAATTGGCCAGATGTACAAGAGGAAATGACCAGGTCTTTGGCCACAATGCGAGTGGATTATGATCAGGTTTGTTTTATCCAAAAAAAAAAACCCATTCATCACCACCGAGTTGATTGTTTTTATGGGCGCACGATTTTAGCTTTCTTTTTGTTTGTTTGTGTTTGTACTGTTAATTTTAGCAAATCATTTTGTTGGTAGCGGATTTATTTAATTTGCATTTCATGTTGAGGTTTGTTTTATTAAAAAAACATTCAGCATCGAGAGTTCATTGTTTGTATGGGAGCGGACGTTTAGATTATCTTTTTTGTTTTTGTTTGCTTCGATAATATTTTTTTAGCATCTATTTTGGTAGCGGATTTATTTAATTTTCACTTAACAATCTTTTGATTTGCATTACTTTCTTCACAAAATTTAAGATCTAAAAAATGACAGTGTAATACTTCCGGTTGTAATTCAGCTCGCTTTAGTCTCCAAAAACAATAATTTTTGTTTTTAAGGCTCCTTCAATATTCATAATGATAATGGTCTGCATCACGACTGAATCTCCCGCGAGATAAATTCATTAGTTTGGACAATACAGTAAATCACGGATAATATACAGTGTGTTCCAGTTCAAGTGTAACCTGGAGCTTTTGATTACAGTATGTCAAAGAAATTATAGCTCATAAATCGTTCTTTTTACGGCAATATAAAAGGATAGAAATATTTGAACTGGAACCCACTGTAGATTTTCCAAATTTATTGCCATCTTTGAAGTCGAGTTATCTCGGGTCTACGGGCTTTATTGACCTCCTACTTTCACCCTTTATTAAACTATTTGGGGGGAGGGGGTCAAATTGGTACGGGTCTGTGTATTTGGAGTTAACTGATTTGCCTTTTTTTTTGGTTTTTGTTGTGGGGAGATTTTGTGGCGTATTAAATTGAGCAATTTTCAAAAGAATCGGATGTTAAGAAGCGCTCCATTCGGTAAACATCTTTGAACTTGAAGTGGACGCTAATTTAAATCTTAAATTTTTTTTTAAAGCATGGTTTTGATTAGCTTTTGTTTTTTCCCAACTTATAAAAAAAAGTATTGAAAAATCATCGTTAAAAATTTAATTTCTAGGTGCACATAAAGAATTTAGAAAATAGTAATAATCCATTGTTGAACAAGAGACGTAAAAAGATTGATCTGGCATCATCTGGATCAGCATCAACGTCTGCACACCAGGATAACGAAACCGTCATTTAAACAAAGAAAAATATCATCATGGTTTTCTTTTCACTTTTTGTCATACCAAAACTTACTTAAAGCCATTTTTTTTACTGAACAAATTTCATCTAATTGGTGTTTTTTTTAGACTGATTTTTTTCGATTTTAGTCACAAAACACAAAAGTTTTTTTTTTAAATGATTTTTATTATTTTAAACGATTTTATTAAATATACGAATACAGATCCAAGTTTTTAGAAAATTTTAAAGGTCGAAATTGATTTGTTTTAGAATGAATGGGACTGCTTACAGTATAAATAATTAATTGCGAACTTGTAGTATATTTAAATAAGAATTTATTTTTATTTTTTAATTTTATGATCTAAAACCGATAGCAATTAGAGGTATCGAAAAATCGCTAGTTCGTATGTGACAATATACAGATATTATCTAGAAAATATTTGAAAGATTTTACTGGGAAAACTTATTAGAAATCACGATAAACTGAGGATGATAATTGCCGTACTATTTGTCGAAATTTTTAACCAGAAATAAAACAAAGTACGATCGTTAAAAGTTTATTAAACACATCACAAAGTGCCTCAATTAATTGTTTATGGTTAATTATCAGTTAAACGATTCAGGCGTGAGAAATGAAATGCTAAATGATTTTTCTTTGAATAATTTTGTCTAATTTAAATTTTCATTAAGAAAAATGAAAATTAATTCAGTTTTTTACTCTTTTTTAAAAAAAAAGTAATGCTACTAGAAAAGCCTTGATAATTCTCTTAAGAATGTTAGGAGGAATCGTTTGTATGATTTTGATTTTGAATACTTCAGGACGGTCAAAATGTTTACTCGAAATGGTTTCGCAACGTGAACAGTTTTCCTATTTCCAGTGCAATAGTTTGATAAATCTATACGAAATATATTTTAATGTTTATAAATGGTAGGCAAAATAGAACATTTTCTATTTGCCACAAATTTCTTTTGCTATCTTTTAGATCTTTTTTTTGTTTTTAACAAAAATTAAGCTATCAATTTTAATTTTTGCGACGTAATTTCTAAGTATTATTTGAAAATGTTAACAGAGTTTTTGTTTATTTTATAAAATCTATTAATATATAATTTTCGTTGTGAAAATCTAAAAAAAGGGTTTTTTCTGAAAACATAGAATTTATGTTCGATACACAAATCAAAGGTCCGAAAAGAAAACTTTCACAATGAATCGTGAAAATGTATTTATTTAATCCTTCTCTCAATAAGTTTCCGAACTTTGATTTGTGTTCGAAAATCAACAATCCATTGTAGTATTCGAATCAATGGAAAATATGTTTGTACAGGGTAGGGTCCATTATCGAAAAATAAAAATTTCGGAATAGTTGATCGAAAAACGATAAAATTCGATATACATCGAATATAAAACTCTATGATTTCCGAATTCCTTGTAATTTAAAAAAAAACTAAATGTTGTTCAAGATTCCACACATGCGCTGTTTATAGTAATAACTTGTTTTCAACTTGAGTCCAAAATAAATCATTAGTAAAACATTCCAATCGAAATATATGGCAGCATACGATTCAAATATGGCTTCCACAGGGTCTTTTTAATATATTTGACGACCCTTTTATTTTATCAAAATCATTTAAAAAAAAAAAAAAAAAGAAACATTTTTAATTTGCCGGTAAAGACGACCCTGGGTTTCCATTTTTAAAAAAAATTTCTTAAATCAATTCAACAGTTTTTAATGTGTTCGTAGTTTAGAATTAAATTTTCAATTAAAAAAAAAAAAATTGTTGAATTTGAATAATTTCTGATTGCCGCCATGTTTGGAATCTTAATTTTTAGCTAATCAAATTAGTAACATTATTATTAAAAAAAAAAAAAAGAAAATTATCTCAAGAAAATTGTTGAAAAAACAAAAAACTCTCCAAATTTATTATAATTGTTGAGTACAAAATTAACCAATAATATCTGTGATTGTCATCATCTCTCTTGAGATTTGAGAATTTAATAGAAGAAAAAAAAAAAAAAATATTTATTCGTTTTGAGAGAATACAAAATATATCTCAAAGCTCAATTTTAAATGTTGTTGAATATTTTTAAATGTTGGTAATTGTGCAAATATTTTTTTTCCTTGTCCAAAAAAACATTGAGATTCTTTGAGAATATTAAAAAAAATTCGATTGTTTTGTGTTTTGATCCATTCTTTTTATTTAAGCAATGCTCATTTAACAATTTGTGATAATTTGAGAAATTTTTGCCAACCTCAAAAAACGTTTATCATATCATTCCAGAACATAAATTCAGAAAGGTCATGACTTCAAAAACTACAAGAAGGCCGGCCTCTTTCAAACAGATTGTGATTATTATTTGGATCAGTTTGGAGCTTCATTATCCAATCCAAAAAATTCCAGCGGTCCTGAGCTTGGTAACTGAACGTTAGTTATCAAACGCTTAATCTGATTGAACGCTGAACGCCATTTGGTGGAAGTGATGATGCACTCCAGTCGACCAAATATATTGCTTCATATAAGGCATTAGTGATGTTTGAAAATGTTTACAACTTCTGTTTGAACTTTAAATCAACTTTACCAACCCCCGGATAAATGGAAGTAAAAATTTTTTTGCACAATTAACTCATAATTATAATTGTTAAAAGAAAAATACAGAAATATTTTTTCAGTATTGTCCATTTCCATATATATATTTATTAAAAGCGCATCAATTTTTAGAGACGTTATTTAGTACGGATAATTTTTATTCCGAAAATCGTGTGCAATGTCCAATTTGAATAAAAAAAAGGAATTTTTACGCGGACAATAATTCAAATTTTAAATAATATGATTACAAAATTGTGCCTGTTTTTTTTTTTGGTGAAAATTTTTTAGAGGCCAGTAGAGAGTACACAAAAAGAACTGAATTTCTCAATTGAGATGTTATAATTAAAAACAAAAAATAAATACATATATATTCGGAGCACGATGTGTTCCATCGCTCCATCCGCCGATTTATTAATGAATAGTCAATTCGTGTGTTTGTCGAAAGACGGTGCTATTTTATTAATTCTAGAATTTGATAAGAAAAAAAAAGGGCATTATTCAATTTATTTTGAGAGCACTTTATGATTTTATTTTTTTCGAAATTCAGATTTTGTACTTATTTTCTATCTTGCAAAAATGTAAAAATTTTTGTGGAAAGTTATTTTTTTTTGTTTGTTTTCTTTTGGGGTCAAATTTTTTATCCAGAGTCCTCCAAAAAATATGTGGCACTAAAAATTATAATCTGAATTACATTCATTGTAAATCTTAATCTAGCAGAAATTTAAAGTTTCAGGAATCGACAATGTTCCATCAGAAGTCTTCAAATAATCTGCTCCCTATGTTCGTAGATATTTTAGAAACAGGAAATATTTCCAAAGCGAAAACGTCGTATAGAATGTCCCTAAGGAATAATAACCATAAAACAAGACACGTATTGCCGTACTCAGACAGCAATAAAGCATTGCGAAGTAAATCCTAGAATCGAAACTACGTGGAAAAATGAAAGAAAACCGTCTTCGAAATACCTGGACCAAAAGTTATCTCCGACGAACGTAATGAAATCAGCATAAAATCGCGTTCGATGAGGTTTCACTCGATGGAAGTCGGATTGGAACGTTCCAATTCGACCTTCTGCGGTTCCATCTTATCTTTTGACAACTCACCTTCGTGGAAGAAATTGTAAATTTCTAAGGTAATAATTCAAAAATTATAAGTTTTGAGAGTTGTTTGACCCAGATACAATTCAAAGTATGCCAATATTTTTTGGGGGGACAATGTAATTTACTTGTAGAGCTCGAAATTCTGTTTTTTTGGGCATCTCAAAATTGTATTTATTGTGCTATTACAAAGTATTATTAATGTAAATATACAATCAAAAAAAAAAAAAAAAATGGATTATTCTTGAACAGAACATTTTTTCTTATTCAGTCCAATTCTTCAAGGACTTGTCTTATTCCTCGAACAACATTTTATCGATTTTATTCCCCCTATTCCTTTCTCATGCATTGTATTCCCGATTTCAATATAATTACCATATTTATGACCCTTTTATTTTGCAGTAAAAAAAACGATTTTATATAACCAAAATATTTCAGTTTGAGCTTTTATTCCATGGCGGCTGCTGTGTTCAAACTCAAATTTTCGTACAGGGTGATTGCAAAATTTTTCTTTGAATGGTAAGAACGTAAACTTCTATAAACTAATTATCTTTTGAGAAAGGTAATTGGTCACAAGGAAATTATTTAGATTTTAATTTAAAATTATTTTTTACTACTTAGTTCATTATTTTGTAGGCGGTTATTTTTTTGAAAACAAAAGCGTAAAACTTTATGCTCTATAATTATTTGGAATTTTTTCTCTTTAAAGTTTTGACACCGCTTTTTTTAAGTCTTACCAAACCGTAATAATCGTACTTAGATTCATCACTAAAAAAATTTTACTGAGTAAGACCATAACTCAAATCGCCAAATAGATATGCAAATTCAACATTCATTATAGATATTGATTACTAGAAACATATCGCCCCGATTATAAATCAATAATTTCATTTTATACTACGCTACTGATAATAATATATTGGCATCAATGAAATGATTAAATTCCTATTTTTATCTATGAGTAAATTAAATATTTCATTTATTTACAAACATCTTCAAATCGTTTAGTCATTTTAAATATAAAAATGTTTAATATTTAAACTCATAGATGTCACTATTATCTAACATTTTAAAAGTAAACTAAGAATGAATTTAAAGGTCAATTATTTCTGTTTATATTTATTTGTTTAAATAAAATAAATATATATATGAAAAAAAATAGTTAAACCACAAAACAAATAACACGAATAAAATATATTTCCGAAGATATTAAATTTCCTTTTAGTTGTTATCGGTGACAGCTTAGGTAAGTGGTTACCGTTGATATATCAATTATGTATTTTATTTATTTTTTTTTATATCTTAGAAATTTTATGTCAATAATATTCAATTACAAATTTACTAGGAGTGCTACGAATTTAGTACTCAAGTACGCGTCTAGGACAGGTACTGTTATATTCAACTGTATATTATTTATCGGGCAAAGTATTTTCACAACGAGCCAGAATTTTAGCTATCTAAACTATATACATTTTTTTAATACGGTTGTCTTCGGATGGCAAGGCAACAATGCAATATATTGTTGGCCTTCCATTTTACAAGCTTTTATTTAACTTATTATTTTGAGTCAAATCTTACAAGCGAATTTCGAATTTTTCTTGAATTAGAAGATCTTATTTTTTCGTTGACAAACTATTTTTATGGTATGTATGAACTGAATTCCCCCTCCCTTTTGAAGAAAAGCTTTTAAAATATCATTTTTTCTGTGCAAGTTAGAAAGATGCGGCTTTTTTTTGCAATCGATGTTGAAATGATAGGTGGAAATTTGGCTAGAGGATATTTTAATTTTTCCGTAATGTCCGTTTCCGGGAGTTCGCAACCTGACATTAAAAGGACTCCGTTTTCAACTTTAAATAATGAATAAAAATATTAGTGGATTATTTTGTTCGTAAGCCCAAAAATCTTGTTGAAAAATCAACTATTTGGTTTTTCATCTTGTATGGACTGTCAAATTTTCGACTTAAATATTAGAGTGAAAATTACATAAATTAAACTTAAATATGCTGATAAACTACAGAGTCTTCATTTAATAGAATGCTATTTTTAAAATGTAACAAAATTTTTTAAAATATTTTGTAGTGAAGTAATTGCAATATTAATAGAAATAATATATAATTGTAATTTGTAAAGTGTTGTTTTGAGAATAATAATGGAATGCCACCTGTTTGAGACACTGATATTGATGAAAATATAGTATAGCGGTGACGGTGACATAGCACCGTGAACTGGACACCCGTCATTGGTCAAACGAATAAACAAAATATTCAATAAATTATGTGCCATTTGTGCGTTTTTAAATTCGTTTGAAACCCATTTTTGTTTTCGTAAAAATTAAATAGATTCCAGTGCTGAAATTATTTCATTTGTATTATAGATCTTGAAAAACTTTATTTTGAATATCTTTAAGTTTTTTATTCAATTGTGTGTTCGATTGAGCCAACTTACTTCCCAAGTCAAGCGTGCGTAAAGAAGAAGTTTTACACAAATATTTTGTTAATTCGTTCGAACAACGAGACGGATGTCAAATTCACAGAATTGCCGGTAACATAGTGACAGTGTCGAGCTCTATAGTTAGTGCAATGTAATTGTGTATTATACAACCAGTGAAGTTTGACATCGACGACAAGATTGAGAGTGAAGTGTTGTGTATGATTCGCGGCGCGCCGGTATCTATGAACGTGCAGCAAGCAACACAGTATGAAACCCAGCAAGTGTCTGTTTTTTTATTTTCCAATATCTGTGTGTAATCATTGATAATTCAACAACAGTGTTCATTCGTTCGTTTGTTTGGAAATCGCAATCAATTAACATTAACTATAACAAAATAAACAGTTCACAGTTCCTGCTACAACTCTCGAAAATCGCGATCACCTTTCGTAACTAAAAGTGCTGTGATTTTTAACAAGAAAAAATAATAGATTACCAAATTTATCAATAGAAAAAAAAAAAAAAATGGTAAGTCAATTACTGTACATATGTACCTTTTTTTTTCGAGGCTCCCCTTTTTTTTCGATTATGCAATGTTTATTTGAGAGACATCTATTTAAAAAAATTTTCTTTCCCGAAAAAAAAAATGCGCGAAATTTACAATGCATTTCAAATGTTTTCTAACCTTTTCTATTGGCGAAAAAAACAAAAATGAAAATTTGTTGTCGTTCAGATGTTTCCCGAATGTTATGTTGATTGTTTTTAATGCAATGTTTATGATTACTATGTAATAAATATTGCCTATATGGATTTTCTTCGTTTTTATCTTATTTTTTTTTTAATAATTTTGATAATTTCATTTGTTAAGTGTGATTAATGATTTTACGTATAGGGTTCAGATCAATTTTACATTTATTTAATAAAGAATTTGATTTAAAGTTTTCTTATTAGGTACTCCATTACTCCGAGAAAAGATTACTCAACTTAGGTTCTTACAAAAATTCGTTTCAATGTCTAGATGAATTTTTTTCGTATAAATAATACGTTTTTCGATTTACAATATAGTCGTTATCATCTACGAATTATTACTTTTATTTTGTCTTCTGATCGCTAGGTTCTAATTTAGTAACTATTCGGAGAATACAATCTCAAAATAATCGTCTATAATACTCTATTAAATTTTTTTCGAAAAATCTCAAATTTTTTTTAAATGTAGGGTCACTCAATTTGCCTCCAATGCATCCTGAATATTAATTCAGACTCATTTTTCCAAAAGTTTAATCGGAAAAAAAACCATTTTGTTTTTTTTTTTAAAGGCAAAGTCCAAGATTCAAAGTGCAAATTTGAATTAAAATATTTATATTTAGATACTTGTGTGAGAATTGTTGTTGAATCCAGGGTAAATACTCTATTGAAGGATGTTTATGCATGACCTACGGACCATAATTAAAATATTTATTTTTAAATACAAAAAAAATGATTAATTATAATGTAAAAAAATAAAAAGCGACTGAAAAAGGCGCCTATTATTGATAACAAAAATACTACATTTAAAATACGTATATTTTGATAGACAAAACACAAAAACCTCTAATCGTCAGAGAAAACAAGCAAAAAAAAAAAAAACAAAATCGGGAATAAAAAATTTGATTCAGTCATTTTTAAAAGTATATTTAGAGTAAAACTACTCCTCATTATAGTAAATAAAAAAAATGATTGAAGATATAAAACGCGTTGCAAAACCGCGTACACGGGGCGAACGTACCAAACGACGGCAAAGACATTTTACACAAAAAACAACAGACTTACCGCAAAGTCCAATCGTTATCCATATTAACAATAATACGATGCTCTACCACAAAACAATTGAAAAACCGTTGGTAAGTGCCAAAAAACAACATCACAATAATTCATTTTATTTATTTATTTTTTTTTTAAATTTGATTTGAAAACTTTCTTGATTTCTGAAAATGTTTCAAAAACTTTGGTTTTTTAAATTTGTATTCGTATTTACGACGACCTCATGAACCCCCGAATTTCCATCACTACTGAGAAAAAATTCTCAACGACGACGGTGAATTTGTTTTGGTGTTTTTTGTTTTTTTTTTTTTTTTTTTTGTCAAGTGTCACAGTGAACTTTGCCTCTGCTGTGGAATTTTGTACTTATTTTGCATGTGACAGTCAGTTTTTAAAAAATGTTTAAATTTTTTTTAAATTTTTATAGCAATTTTTTGGCATTTTCACCTTTTGATTGTGATGATTTATTCGGATAATTGTTAAGTTTTCGGAATCTATTGAAAAGTTCGTGGAGTAAAATCTTTGGAAAAGCTTATGAGAAATTTTTCGAACAATTCAAATAATTTAATTTTCTATAATCAAGAATTTTTAGCTAGATTTAACGTTAAGAACAAATTTAGTTTGCAATAATGGCTCGATTACAATATCCGTGGCGCCTCAATTTTTTTATGGATTTTGACAAAACAAGCCAAAATAAGTTGATAATGAAGAATACCTATTTTCATACCAGTTTTTGTCTATTGTTCGAGTTATCCATGGGTAGTTTAATCACAGGTTGAACGAACGTAGGGGCTAGAAACCAACCCGACTCGTACAAACTAGACCCCAGAAATTCATTCTCTCATTAAATATACAAGTGTTGATTGCTTTAAAACGAATTAAATTTTGGTTATTTGTGCTTGAATTGTGTTTAAATTAAAGTCATTTAATAAAAAATAATAATTAAATCTTGTGATTTAAAACATAATTGTGGTATTTATGTGACATAAACACGATAATTTCTAAAAAAAAGTGTCGATAACTTGAAAAATACGCGACAACTCGAAAGTTGGTAGTCTCATTTTCGTCTTATTTTGGCTTGTTTTATCAAAATTAATAGTCAAATCGAACTGCCACGGATATCGTCATCTCCCCGCAAAAATTTTAAATTTGCGTGCTTTTTTGTAATTCGATGTCGATGATTACGGAATACGGAAAAATATTACCAAATTTTTGTTGAGTACTTAAGATCCATGGTCTCATTCTATAAAATTGTCTTTTATAAATTGTAAAAATAAACAAAAATTATGTCCTAATTATCCTTAAGGGGGATTGTTATTTATGTAACAAGCACACTCCTTTTTTACATAATGGAGGGTGTTTATTACACACTTAACATACAAACGTAGTTACCCTTATATTAAATATTAAACTTGATCATTATTTTTCATAAAATTTCTAAGAATTTGATTCTGATTTATACAACTAAAAATATTATTTTTAAATTCCTGTCTGAATAAAAATTTCAACATTTTAACATAGCTTTGTATTTTTTAAGATTCATTTTACGATAAGCTTCATAAGACCAGGGTTTAGTTTAAATAGGGATTGAAATATTTAATACTGTCTGTATATATTATATAAAATATAGTTAATGCATCAACATTATACTACTTTGACGTCAATATTTTTTTTTTTTCACTTGGACTATGTTCATATTAAATTAATTCATTTTTTAGTTTGAATTAATTCTCGAGTCAAATATTTTCAAAAAAAACCCATATGTAATAAGAGTAAAATCAGAAAATTGGAACCAATTCGAGTAAATATATTTAAACACAATGAAATATGCAAAATATTTGATAGTATGTCTGTAAAATTCAATAAAACATTGAATTATGTTAAATAAGTTGAATTAGTTCAATTACCATAGTAAAATAATCCTTCAAAGTAAAACTCAGACGTCAAAATCACATCAATATTATTCATAGTTCTTTCAAACAATACTAAATATCTAATTCTTATATTTTTTATTATTCTTTGTACTCGAGAGTAAAACGATGACAGAATATATTGTCTAAATTTTATTATAAATTATATTCACACAAGATCAAACAAATGCAATTAAAAAACATTTTTCATTTATTATAAAAATATTCTGTGTATTAATTTTATTACTTACGATCATGGCCCGACAATATATTATCTCAAAACACATATCAAGGCCTAATACGTCATTTCTTGGGCATTCCCAATTACTTAATCAAGTTTTACGGACACGACTAAACTCCAACCATCGATTTTTCTGTTGAAACCTTATCACCCGAACTATTTCCACCTCGGAGAGATACAACGATCCAAAAACAGTAGTGAAATATAATGAAAAAATGACCAACTATTAAAATACAAATTTTCTGCCACCGAGCAGATTCTAACGCCCTAACTAATAACGCAATGAGAGCTTTTTACAAAGATCAAAAACAGTAGTGAAATATAATGAAATAATGACTAACACTTTAATTTTAAACTTTTTATTTTTTACAAAATTTTACAAAAGTGAGAAACATTGAATTTAATTATTTGTTTACAGTCTTATACAAACAAAAATCTATACAAATTTTATTATCAAAATTAATACACCAATATAAGAGAAAAATTGATTAAATTATTAATAGAAAATAAAATTAAAAAATAAACGGGACCTGAAATATAAATAAATAATCAAATCAAATTAATAAATATTTTAATATATCTCACCGAATTATCGCGTCTTGTAAAACTAACCTTACTCTGTTCACAGTTATATATTTCTATTACTCTTTTAAATAATAGAAGTTGCTGCTTGAATATGTTTTACAGGAACTGAAAAATAATAAAATGATACTATAAAATTTTTCAAATTAATAAATATTTTAATATGACTCACCGAATTGCCGCCTCTTGTGAAGCCAACCTTCCGTTGTTCTTCCATGGCACTCCATTAAACACAAATATTAAGTCAAACTCTAACACTATCCAGTTTTATGTCACTTAGGTTAGAGTTATAATTGATTTTCTTTTAAAAATAAAAACCAAACATTCTCAACAATAATTTGTATGTTTTATATACCTAAGCCATAGAGATAACTGCCGAAGTTTCAGTCCGGGCTTACAAATATCATGACTTGGTACAATCGTCCTTTGCAGAACTACTTCATTAGTACACACATAATCATCGGAAAAAACATGATTTTTATGATTAGTATAAAATCTAATTCAAACAAAAACCTATTCAAGTATGGTCGGTCATTCAGTTTACAGGTTACAGGTCGAATTGATTTTCTTTTAAAAATAAAACCAAACATTCTCAACAATAATTTGTATGTTTTATATACCTAAGCCATAGAGATAACTGCCGGAGTTTCAGTCCGGGCTTACAAATATCATGACTTGGTACACTCGTCCTTTGCAGAACTACTTCATTAGTACACACATAATCATCGGAAAAAACATGATTTTTATGATTAGTATAAAATCTAATTCAAACCGTCAAACCGTCTAACCGAATTACCGCGTCTTGTCAATTTAACCTAACATTAGTCACAGTCAGTCACACTGTTTTAAATTATTTAGGGAACCTAAAAATAATGAAATAATAATAATAATAGCAAATTTTTTAAAATTAATCAATATTTTAATATGACTCACCGAATTGCCGCCTCTTGTGAAGCCAACCTTCCGTTGTTCTTCCATGGCACTCCATTAAACACAAATATTAAGTCAAACCCTAACACTATCCAGTTTTATGTCACTTAGGTTACAGTTGTAATTGATTTTCTTTTAAAAATAAAAACCAAACATTCTCAACAATAATTTGTATGTTTTATATACCTAAGCCATAGAGATAACTGCCGAAGTTTCAGTCCGGGCTTACAAATATCATGACTTGGTACAATCGTCCTTTGCAGAACTACTTCATTAGTACACACATAATCATCGGAAAAAACATGATTTTTATGATTAGTATAAAATCTAATTCAAACAAAAACCTATTCAAGTATGGTCGGTCATTCAGTTTATAGGTTACAGGTCGAATTGATTTTCTTTTAAAAATAAAAACCAAACATTCTCAACAATAATTTGTATGTTTTATATACCTAAGCCATAGAGATAACTGCCGGAGTTTCAGTCCGGGCTTACAAATATCATGGCTTGGTACAATCGTCCTTTGCAGAACTACTTCATTAGTACACACATAATCATCGGAAAAAACATGATTTTTATGATTAGTATAAAATCTAATTCAAACCGTCTAACCGAATTACCGCGTCTTGTCAATCTAATCTAACATTAGCCACAGTCAGTCACACTTTTAAATTATTTAGAGAACCTAAAAATAATGAAATAATAATAATAACAATAGCAAATTTTTTTTAATTAATCAATATTTTAATATGACTCACCGAATTGTCGCGTCTTTTAAAACTAACCCCACAATAATCACTGTCAAATATTTCTAACACTGTTTTTAATTATTGATGTGTTCACTTCAACTGTCACTATGAAACTGATTAAGTTCAAATTTGCAAATTATGAAATATTTGAATTTGGCTCACCGAATTGCCGCGTCTTTTAAAACTAACCACACAATGATTACTGTCAAATATTTCTAACACTGTTTTTAATTATTGATGTGTTCACTTCAACTGTCACTATGAAACTGATTAAGTTCAAATTTGCAAATTATGAAATATTTGAATTTGGCTCACCGAATTGCCGCGTCTTTTAAAACTAACCCCACAATGTCACTGTCAAATATTTCTAACACTGTCTTTAATTATTGATGTGTTCACTTCAACTGTCACTATTAAACTGATTAAGTTCAAGGGGAAGTTGCTACTGATGGGTTCTTTACAGGACTGAAATATCATGAAATTAAACTTTAAAACTAAAAATTTTACGCCCCTTAATAGGCTTGAACAACCTACTATTTGGTTAATAGATCAACGACCTAACGAATTGGGCCACGAAGCCTTGTTACAGTGATCCAAATTAGTAGTGACATATAAATATTCATCAATTGCTCTATTAATATAAAAATTTATCGCCGCCAAATAGTCTCGTAACAACGACCTTTTGGTTGTCAACACAACACTGTAACCAATTTCGCCACAGAGGCTTGTTACAATAAATCCAAAACAATAGTGACATATAAATATATAATCAATTAATCTGAATAAAGAATTATAAATCGCCCCCTAGATTCGAACCACTGACCTTTCGACTGAAAACTCAACACACTAACCAATTGTGACACATAGGCTTGATATAAAATTCCAAAAACATAAATCCTAACTTGTTTCAAGACCATGATTTATAATTTTTTTTTTAAATTTAAAATTCAACTCGCCCAGCCCCCCATATTTTGACACATTGTTTCACTTACATATTTGATAACCTTTGACTGAAAAAAATGTTCAAAATACAAATATACACGAAAAAAGCTCAGTGTTATCTCTTTTTTCGTAGATAGAAAAAAAAGCTCTCCAAATACCTACTGTAATTCTTAAAATAATTGACAAGTTCTGTTTAAAAAGAGTTAATTTTTAAAAAAATAATAAACTTAAAATAATTCTCAGTTGATTGAATTATACAACTATTATTTTATACAATTATTTTAATAATTAATATATTATGCAAATTTAAGGATGAAAAGTTATAAATGTTTTATTTCGTTGTTAGATTTTGATTAATATTAACAAAAACTTTCTCTCAAATTGCTTTTTTTTTATTCAGATGTCTTCGACTTTATTTTTATTTATGTTTATATGTCTTTCAGCTTAAAACGCTAGTGTTTGATAATAAAATTTATGCATTTCATTTGCGTTAAACTTCTATTTGTGATTATTCAAATTTAGCATATTGATTTCTTTTCTACCATTTAGTATACAAATGAAAACACTATTTAAAATTTTTCACAAATCACAACCATAAATTTGGTGTTGTTTTTCAGATACTTTAAAGGATTACATGAACTTCAAAAGCGAAAAAAAAGTATTATTTTTTTAAATGTTTTTCTTATATAAAATATATTTTGTATTTAACATTTTTTTTACATTTGGAAATATTTTGTGAATTTTAATTCAAAATTTTCAAAATTTGATCTATTGGGACCTATTTTCCTGTGTAGACATATATATCTTGTGTTTGAATACAAGAAAAAAAATTGGTATTATTGTCAAAGATTTTTTCATAAAAGAGCAACTATTTCTGGTGTAATTTTCAAATGAGTTTTCCTTGTTCAATTGAGTCCATCTTTTCTTGGAGAAGTAAACAAAAATTGATCCAAATGGGAACATTATATTTCGCGAAATCGTGAAAAGTCTATACAAAAATAGAAATTTATGAAAATCGCAAATAAAGTTTATTATTTTTTTAAAAATTAACTCTTTATAAACGGAACTTGTCAAAGCTGTAATTAATAGACTTTTAATAAAATTGACTTCAAAATCTGGGACTATTGAATAACTCTATCAAATAAAGTTTTTTTTTTTTTTTTTAAATGCGTTTTAAGGTGAAATAAAATTAAATAGAATTGTTTGTTACATCCAAAAGTTGTAGATCTGATATTCTTCAAAGGCTACATACGATTTTTCTATCAATGGGATTATATTTCGGACGCCAGAGGGGATTTAGACTATTAAAATTCTTAACAAAATTTAATGTATTTATAATCCTTAGTTGCCAACATCGATTGGACATACCCAAAATTTTTTTTAAAGATTTTTTATTGAAAATTTTATAGACAATTCATAATTTTCCTCCTGGTTCAAGAGTTATGGTGGTATTTGCTTGAAAAAATTGTTAAATTTCCCAACAAAAACTTTAAAAAATGCACATTAATCTCATTTCAACTTCTTTTTTTTTAGTTGGTTTGCTTGTGAAAATTTTATGTACAAATTTTAAATGACTTTTTTTGGAAAAATTTCTTATATCCCTGTGAAATCACTGTTTTCTTTTTTTTTTTTTAATAATTTTTCAATTTTAAGAATTCATTGAAATCATTTTCACAAGTAATCCGAGTCCACAAAAAAGTTAATGAATATTTTCGAAAGTTATAGCAGTTTTTATTGAGAAATTTGACAATTTTTGGCAAGTAAATACCCCAAAAAGCAAATATGTAGCAATTTATTGAATGAAAAAAATATAGAAAAAAAGCATTAATAAGCTGAGATATAAGGAAAACAGTTTTTGTTATTTTGATTGCAAATAATTAATTAAATAATTATCTAATCACTGGACCAATTACGAATGCTGATAGAGCATTTTGGCAACAGTTTTTTGAGATTTGGTTAAATAAATTTTATTAAACTTCTTCGCTAACTTAATTACAGTGATGAATACCTTTCTGGCGCCATGAGTATTAAACAAATGACTTCAACTAGACCAGTTTGCTATGACCATAGATATATGCTAAGTACATAACATATATACATATTATTTTACCTATAGTATATATATATATATTTATTAACATAGAGACTGTTTGAATTCAACAGTATTTGACTTACAGTCTTTTATTATTTGTGTACAAGCAATATCATAGCAACTTTAGCCAGAGCAGGTAATCAACACTTGTCTCACAGTGTCTCACCTAACCTTACCTCTGCATATCTTTTCATACATATATGTTGAGGTGACCTAAGGCCATTTATATTCACTGATGAGTAAAAGAGACAAAACAATAAACATTCATTTGAATCCAACTTCAAAACATTGAAATCAAACCATAAAACAATTATTTTTTTATTATTTTCTTCTACGTTATAACATAATTATTAATTCATTTGAAAATTTAATCCAAAAGTGTTTGCAAGTGTTCAAATTGTCCTTTTGTTTTGTGTGTGGAAAAATTGTGATTTAGTGAAGAAAAAACAATTTTTGTGTTTAATAGTAAGCTTTAATTTTTTATTCGACCCATTTTTAAATGTGTATTTTGGTCTACAATGATTGTATTACAGTTTTTGTTGATGCGTTATTACAGGCCCTTTAACTTTCGTGTTGGGATCGCTTCAATTCAAACTTTTGGAGTTTTTTTTATTATTAATTTTGGAAAAAAACCAAATTAATAATATTGAAAATTTGGAAAATGTGACACTAAGAAGAAAATCTTGTCCTACCAAGATAATTTACTTACGATTGTTGTCTGATCAAGATACATTGTTGATCAAAATACGTATTTATAATAATAAAAATTTGTTTATTATATTTTTAAAGTGTTTTTTGCTTTGAAGAAAATGTGAATTAAAACAAAAACAATAGAAAAATTATGGCTTCAGGATATTTACTCGAATATCGAATTTCATACTAAGCTCTCGTATTTCCAAAAGTTATTTATAGATTTTTTTTTACTTCCAATATCGTATATATATCGAAACTATGTCATGGCATAAATAAATTGTTAAATTTTCAATTTCGAAAAAAAAAAACAAAACTGAAAAGGAATTGTTAGAAAAATTATGTCAAAATTGTTCTTTGTTCCTTTATTTTGATGAATTGATTAAAAGCTCGTGGGAAATATAAGATTTTAAAATGTTTTTTTTACAATAATTTCCCTTACACTCTATTGCATAAAGTTAAGGGTAAACAATATTATTTAGGGGAGTTATTTTTGATTTAAAGTGCGTATCCATAGTAACAAGTAATAAAATCACAATTCTGATATGGTTTTAACATTGAAATTTCTGAATAATTTCCAGGCTTATCGAATCATCTTCCAAATATTAAAGCTCAAAAAACAATCTCAATTTCAATCGCATTAATAAAAAGTAAATTTAGCAGCATTTTTGGTATTTAGTTAGCTTTTTTCCGGAGAAGATTTAAAAATTCGCTAATGTTTTAAATTTCTAAATGATAACATTTTTAAATTTAAATATCAGGCCACCTCGAATTGGGGAATCCAGGTTTATGGAAATTGTCAAATCGAGGGCGCCACGGATATCGTAATATCCCCTCGATATTTTTTACGATGTAGATATTTGAAATTTTGGAAAATCAGTTTTTAAATAGCAATTGTGTATGATTCCCAAATCAATACTGATATATATACTATATTGGAAGTAATTATATAATTTTTTTATTTAAAAAAAAACAGAAACTTGATTGATCCAAGGACACATTGTTTGGAACTTTTAATTGTTAAATAATAATAAAGAAGTGAACCTAAGAACTCTTGCATGTTGAAAGTTTTAAATAAAACAACCGCAATAAATTAATTCAGTAACTAATAAACGAAACGAACGAACAAATCTCGTTATTTATTTAAAAACTTCCATAAAAATTCATAATTATTTATAATAAACATATAAATAATTGACGTGTTATGCAACAACATTAATAAAAAGAGATAGAAGAAAAAAAAAACAACAACACAAAATGAATGATAAAGTAACAGATAATAGTATTGTGTATGAGACAAACAAGGATGGGACGATTACAGAAAGTGATAGTCGTCGTCCATCAGGTCCATATCCGATGAATGTGGTAGTAAAACCAAGCAGCATGTCTCCAAAACTATCAAGCAAGATAAACTCAGCTAAAGGTAGATTATCGGCTCTACGTTCCAGTCTGCGTAGAGACGTTGAAGGTATTAAATCAAGTATACGGCGTAGTGATAAAAAATTAAAAATCAAATCAAAATCAAGTGAAGATATACGACCGGAAGACGTACCATTACCATCAAGTGACCATAAACCATCAATAATGCCACGCAAAAATAAATCCAAAGCGAAAAAATCATCAACAAGTGGTGGCCTAGCAGTGAAAACTGACGAATCAAATAATGATAAGTTTAAAAATAAAGCAACATCATTTGTGCGTCGACTCAGTATCGGTAAACATAAGTCTGATACGACAACGATATCAGTTGCACCAGACACGGATTTATCATCGGATAAACAATCGTCAACCACCAGTAGTGCAACATCAACGTGTGTGAAACAACACACACCAGACGGTGATAACTCTGAGAATAGTTTAACCACTACAATGGATATCGAAAAATCACCAAGTGATATTGAACAACTATCACAAGAAGCACAAGCTACTTCATCAAGTACGGCTATCGAAGATTATTTAAACACTTTAACTGAAGCACAAAATATATCACCGATACAAATAGCAATTGTGTCACCATCGACAGCAATTAAAGAACCATCGTTAACAAAAGAAGAGATTATCGAACAAGAGAAAACGGAATCGTGCGATGAAGATGTTGCTGTGAGTGATGAGACAGAGGATCGTTTAGGTGGTGAATCTTCTGAAGGTGTTGTGACATCTGTGTACAGCGATCATATCATTTCTAATGAAAATCGATCGGTAATAAATTTTTTTTTTTTTAATATAATTTTTTTTCTAAAAATTTCCTAAATTGTTTAGATAATTTTTATATATTTTTTTTTGCGATAAATTTATCATCGATACCAATTTCTAATCAATAATGTTTTTTAATACCTTGTTTTATTTGTCAATATTTGTATTAAATCGCCTCTTTACTGATTATACTACTTGGCTTCAAATAGAAATTCAACAAAAAAAATAAATTATTATTATAAACATGTTTGAAATTCAAAACCAATTTACTTTCTAAAAATTTCTAAGATTAACATCAAAGATGGTTAATTATACCTTTGATTAAAATCATTTGGGGGGGAATTCATTATTCAGATTTTTGAAATATTTCTTAACACTTAAATTTCATTAATGGAACCTCGAGGGGAGATTACGATATCTATGACGCCTCCTCCTACGTTTCAGAGTGATTGATTTTAGTTTCAGTCTCGTCCAAGCTTTATTCGACCCTCGTATGTCAGTCAAGCTTGCGAATGAAAGTTATTCAAAATTTTTTGAGAAATTTTTGCCATTTAAATCGATAATAATCGAGTTTCTCATGTCAGATAAAAAAATGACGATTTAACATGGTTAAAATTTGGAATCATATGAGGGAAATTTTATATTAAGAGTGGAAATCATGAAAAATTTTACCTGCATTGAGTTATTTAAGATAAACCGTTTTCAATCAAATCGTATTTGTCGATATCAATTTTCTATTTTCCTTAAATTGTGCTACAAATCAAGATTTTATGTAATGAAACCGCTTTAAGAAGTTACATGCAGCTTTGTAGGCTAAAAAAGCTTTTCTTTCTATCTATTTTCTAAATATTTTACAAGTATTTTGTGAAATTTTCATTTTGGAATGTTGAAAATTCTGGCATTAAGATCTGCTTTTCTGCGATTCTTCAAAATAAAGTTATCTTGGCGTTGTCACTATATCTGTTATTTTTACTATATGCAAGGGGCGGGCGAGTTTTTCCCAAAATTGAACTATTTTTGGTTAAATGTTTTGCTTTGTAAAATAATTTGTGATAGAAAAAAATCGAACTTCAAACGATTTCAAAAATTTCCCGCTTTGAGATAAACGCGATTTCAGTTTTCAGAATATTTTTTGGTTAAATCTTCTAGACTTTTAATCGAACTTTTGGAAATTTGTTGTTTGAGAATTTTTGGGTTTAAATCATCTACTCATTAGGGGTCACTATTTGAAGATAGAATGAGAGTGGGGGAACGTACATGATCAAATATGATTTATTATGAAAATTGAAAACCGTAAAATTATTGGAATTTTCAAAATGGGGTTAAAAGAGAATGGAAAAATTATATTCAAGGCTTTTATTAAATAATTGAATATAAAAAACAAGTTTCAATAAACAATGCATATAATTAATTCAATTATTTTCTTATATATAATTTTCCTGTCATATATAATTTTCATTATTCACAAAACAATTTTCTTTCAAATTTTTATAGTTTTAAAAATTACCTTTATGTGTAATTTCGATTTAAAAATATACAAAAACATCTCTTAATTTTAAAATTGTATTACCATCTTTTTATACCAAAAATTAGATAAAAAGTCTCTAAAATTTATTTAAAAACTTATTACAGACGAAACAAACATACTGTAAAAAAATAATTTTGATTTAGAAATTTTTATTTTTTATACCTAGAGTTTTTATTAATTATTTTTCATAATCCATTTAACCATTAACAAGACGAGTCGCATCTTATTTTATTTAACGACATGCAGACGGGGGAAGGTACGAACAGGTAGACGAACGGACGTAGCTAATTAGATTCTTTTTAAACTAATTAAGATTTATTTGTTTGTAAAATTACCTGTATCAAATTCCAAACCTATTTACGATCAAGTTTTTTAAACCGTTACAAAAAAAAAAAAAAGACTCTAATATATCATGCAATACATGTTATGTAAAGATCTAAAAAAAAAACAAGGGTCACTAAACTAGGGTTGTCCACTTTTTATTTTTTTTATGATTGTGGAATAAAAAAAAACGAAGCCTGCACGCTTAATTAAACTTATAAAATACACTAATTTTATGGTGTAAAATTAATTCTGATAAACAACTAAGTACAATATGAAAATCGAGTTTTTAATGTTTTTAAATAATGAAAATAGGTAAAAATATCGCATGTATTTGGATGAAATAAATTTTCAATGAAAATTTTATGAAGGATTTCAATCTTCAAAAACAAAAATAAAATTGGTACTAATTTTCTGCCCTGTTAAAAATTTATTAGGGGTATTTGTATGAAGAAATTTTCAAATTTCTTCAAACAAAAACTGCTAGAACTTTTGAAAATATTAATTAATCTCACCTCAAATTTGTTTTACTGGGGTTACTTGTGAAAATGTTATGTAAAATTTTCAATCATTTCTTAAAGTTTGGAAAATTTTCTTCTATGAACTCCCGAAAATTTACTTATAAAAGAAAAAATTAAAGAAAATTTTTTTCAACATTAAGAATTCAATGAAAATTTTACAAATTTACAACAAGTGTTCCAGGTGCTAAATAACTTTAAGGTTAGGTTCATGAGCATTTTCCAAAGAGCAGTTTTTGCAGAAATTTAACAATTTTTTTTTATAAGCAGTAAAAGCATAAAATAAAGTTTGGTTTATTACTTTGATTATTGCCAACCCTGGTCTTAAACACCAATTCAAAAAATTCACATAATTGAAATTTTTCGTTTAATAACCTTCTTTAAGGGATTATATAAAAATTTGTGTTTTTTTTTAATTTATTAAAAAAATTATTTATAATAATTTTAACATATTGTACATATTTTTTTTTTTTTTTATACTAATCCACCCATCAGAAATATTTGTTACAGCCCTGAATTTTTATTTATTTTAAATACCCGAATGAAATCATTTTACCTATAAAATCTCCTTTTAATATAAAAATATTTTTTTTTTTTTTTTTGTAAATTGTTACAAAAAAACAAACCGATTATGTAACAAACAAGATTTATAAAGTTGTAAATAAATTGATATTTATAAAAGGAAGTGTCTTCGATTACCACCGCCGATAATAAATAATTCACTGAACACTGAGTCTTTGAAATACAAAACTTAAATAATAATAGTTAAGTATAAAAATAGATGTCACTCCAATCATGTTGTGTTAGAATTTTTTTAAATTAAATTAAAGAGGATTTTAGAGAGTAAATATTCTGTTCATTACGGTGTTCATCTTTTAATATGACATTAATTTTTTTAATCGAGCGAAATTCGTTTCAAAAATTTTATTAAATTACAATTATTTAAGGAAATTTGCTATGTTTAATTTAAACATAAAATCTTAGGAAGGGGAGGGGTTGATTATCGAAGAGTTTCTAGCGAATAAATTTTTTTTAAATATAAAATAAAATGCCGTTTCTTATACAATATTTGTGATGAATTTTTGCTATTGAGAAGAAATTTTAAAATAATTTGATGATTTTTTGAAAACTTTAATTGATCTTTTTACTTAGATAAAATGTATGGCCCATCAAAAGGCAAGCGAGAATATCAAACGAGTTCCGATTGGGGATTCCCAATCCAATTTTTTCGATGTTTTAGCTAGCTTGTTCTTTGAATATAGATTTGAAATTGAAACCATTTAGAAATCTTTCAAAATTCGATTATACCATTTCGAATCCAAGGACAACTAAATATAAGGCCATGCAACTTAATCATAATTTATTCTATATTTCATATTAAAATTTGAAACTAGACTTAATAACTTAAAAGTTAAATTTAATTCAAAAACAAATCAAACTATTAATGATTTTCTTTTTTTCTATCTCTTTCTTGATAACGTAATTTATATGGAAATAGTTACAACTGACGTCACATGCAAGTATTTCCATATTTGGTTAATTATGAATTTTGAATATCTTGCTTAATTTTTAAAGATTTAAAAAATTTAGTGCGTGGAGTCCCTCTGTGCGAAAGAAGAGAAACTTCGTAATTTACCACGCATTCACTCTCGCTCTGCCTTTTTCTATGCCCCCTTCCCAGGAACGTTTAACGATACAGTGCTTTCATAACCCGTCCATGGTAACGTTCGTTTAACGTAACCTTGTTGGAAGTCGCATTAGAAGTTTCACTTCAAAATTCTGATCTTGTAGACACTATATTTATAAAAAAATAAAATATCTAATACTGTTTACACTTTACCTGAGAGAGTCAACAGATCGTTCACTTAATTCAAGTGGTTAGAGAAACCGGTTTATTTTTTATTTTTATTTTTTTTAGATTCTAATTAAAATATTTAATACATTTTGTGTGTCTCTTAACATAATTATTTAAGAATCAGTGTGGTGTTTTTTTTTGTTGTTATCTAGTCATATTTTTAAAAATTTTAATATTAAAATTCTTCAGTTCTTATATAATTCTTCATCAATAATTTTATTTTTGTGTTGTGTTGTGTGCAGCACGTTTTTTTAATACTTTATTTATTTAATTCAACTAATAATAATGTATGACGATGATGAGGTAAATCATTCTTTTTAAATACACGGTATATACGCTTAAAATATGTAATTATGTAATGCTTTATAATATTTACTAACATATAATTGCATATGCAAAAATAATTTTGAATATTAAGTACAATATGGGCACTTGGTCTTTTGGGGTGTCATTCACGAGGAGAGACAAACAAAAAATGTTAATCCTGATCAAATTTACCCAAAATTAATTAATTCGGTTTAATCAATTTACACTTCGAATTTTAACAGAAAATTCGTTAAATACTTGACGAATGAGTTTCAAATTAAGCTAAAATACAGTGTAGAATTTGGCCAAATTTATTAAAATTAATTAATTTTTGTTTTAATTAAATTAAATTTTTAATTAATTTTCGAATTTTAACAGAAAATTCGGTAAATACTTAACGAATGAGTTTCAAATTAAGCTACAATAAAGTCTATAATTTTTTTCGAAATCATATCCGTGGTGCCTCGATTTTTTTATGGTTTTATGATTTGTATCGTAATCCAATAAAAAATTTTTCGAATGTAACTTTCAACTAAATCCGGCACTTTGATAAATTTTTACAAATTTTTACATATATTTTAAACAAGAGTTTTTTATTTTTTCAAAAATTTCAACATCATTTCTGCCTTTCTCTAATTTTATTATAAATTTACCAAGGTTTTTCTTTTTTTTTTTTTTTAAGTGGAGAAGTTAAAGTCATTATGCTTAGAAACCACTGACCCAATTATCAAATCAATTCAATTTTTCGGATCAAAATTACCTTCTTTAATAATTTTTATTCGAAATCAGATATCAAATTTTCGATTTTTTGATATTTGAAACTTAGTTTTGAAAATCTTTCACGTGGATTTTTCTCAAAAATAAACGTGATTAATTTGTATTTTTTTCCAAAAACTGTTTTCAAATAGAGATCAAATATTTATACTATTCAAGGTGTACAAGGTCCTACAGGAAATTTGTATTATTTTTTTAAAAATATAATAGTGTTTATTTAGACTTAAGTAAATTACCTATGTAATAAGCACACTCCTTTCTGCAATCAATTTTCGCTCATAAATTTCTCAAATGTTATGAAATTTATTTGGTATACCCAATATTGACATGAAAACGAAGGGCTTGCCATTTTTAAATATAAAATCTGACTAATAAAATCTCTCAAAAATAACTACTTTCAAGCATTACAGGAGAATTCCAGAAGAAAGCGACAAAATTCCCGTTTTTTTTTTTTAATTATTCACCTCAAATCGAAAGTTTTTTAACTGTTTTATTTTGTTTCAGTCAAGTATGATTGAAGCTGGTACCGAACGACGAGAACACTTGTACAAAATTTTGGTAATTGGTGAATTGGGTACCGGTAAAACATCGATAATAAAACGATACGTACATCAATTCTTCTCACAACATTATCGTGCCACAATTGGTGTTGATTTTGCATTGAAAGTATTAAATTGGGATGCAAATACAATTATACGCTTACAATTATGGGATATTGCAGGTAACGAGCTTTTATTTCCAATAAATCGATTCAACTAATATCCGAGATTATGGCAGAGAATATCTAAACCAAGCTTTAGTAATAGTGTTGTTTGGCTAAGCCAAGAATTCTGCTTGCTTGTACCTTGGGAGAGTCTTGGAAGGGTCTTGGTAATTTTGGAACACCTCCAATTGGGTTCTAATCTATTATTTTCTTGCAGTACAAGTACGTTCCTAATATTTGCGTTACGTACAAAATTTTCATTTTAGCTTCAACAGGATCAAGAAAATTTAGATTACTTTGAGAAGGGGAAGTTTAATTGCATCTACTACAGTTATTTTGGATCCGCCATTACTTCATTTCTCAAAAATTTTTGGAATTTTTTTTTTTTAGGTCAAGAACGTTTTGGTAATATGACCCGAGTTTACTATAAAGAAGCCGTTGGTGCATTTATAGTATTTGATGTAACACGTGTGGCAACTTTTGATGCCGTTGTCAAATGGAAACAAGATTTAGATTCCAAAGTTCAATTAGCTGATGGTTCATCAATTCCATGCATTTTATTAGCGAATAAAGTAAGTGTAAATGTTTCCACAATCCATAGATAAAAAAGTAAACCATTAAAAATAATTTTGGATCTTGTTTATTTTTCTCCATAGTGTGATCAACAAAAGGAAGGATTAGTAAATACACCGGCCAAAATGGATGAATATTGTAAGGAAAAAGGTTTTGCTGGATGGTACGAAACTTCTGCTAAAGAGAATATTAATATTGAAGAGGCTGCTAGGTCACTAGTCAATAAGGTAAAATTACGAAAAAAAAAAGGTTTCTAATTTTAGGATGCGGTCATACAAGCATTCAATTTGCTAACGTACTTAGACGTTAAATATTTTTGGCGGAAAATCAAACTCAAATTTGGAAATGGCGAAAATCGGGCCATTTTTTTGTCCTTTGACACATGGGGACCAAGGCACAAAACGTCTAGTTTTCACTCCAATCAAAGATCACGTACTCATTTTTTTTGGTAGAGTATGGCAAAGATTTTCAACATAGAAGTGCTTAAACGAAAATTTCAACGCATCGGATATCGAATCCTGGGCTATTGTGATGATAGGTTGGCACTCTACTAAAGAATACATCAAATTTTTTCTTAATGCCATAAAAATAAATACTAAGTGAATCACGCACGCAACGTTTTTTTTTTGGTACATACTGTACAAAATCAAATTTTTCTTTTCTAGATACTTCTAAATGATAAATTATTACATGGCAATGATTCGAAAAAAGATAATGAAACATTTGCATTGGATAGTAAAAATGGTACAAGCAGCAGCAGTGCTCCAGAAAAATCAGCATCACGTGGAGGAAAAACATGTGCATGCTGACATTCCAAAGAACCAACAAAAATCCATATTTATTTTGATTTTCGCGACATCATTATATTGATTTTTCAAAAATGTGTTTTTCAAAAAAGTTTTCCTTTGAAAAGAAAAAACTCACATATCGTCTTCAAAAAAAAAAAAGCAAAATATAATAATAATACAACTTAAATAGGCTCCACAAATTTTTTTGGGGATTTTATCGATAAATTCAATTCAACATTTTTTTTTTTTTTTATAAATGGAACAAGAAAATGCCTTTAAACAAATGCCTTTATTTTTCAAAATTATTTAAGTAGAAAGAACTTTACTCTTCAAAATTTACGCTCCCGTCCGTGCGTGCACTACTTTGGTTGTGTATATTTTTTAAATTTTTGTAAATAATTTCAAAATGGGGCAGCTGGTACAATATTTATATAACAATAGGTTTTTCCATTTCCTTAGTGTGGAGATTGTTAATAATAATTTTTTTTTTTTTTTACGATTTTCGATAAAAAATTTTACATTTTACAAATATTCTACAGTGAATTTTTTCTCAAATTTTCTCGTAAAATTATTGTCTGGGGCAGGTCCTGTACAGTTTGCTTTTTGTCATCAAATACTTTTGTAGAATGTAAATTTTTCTATCTGGATCATTCTGTAGTATTTCATGTTATTAATATTAATTTAATTTTAGAAATTTTATGTGCCATCAAAGAAAAAAGAAAAATTTATAAAATAAAATCTAAATATTTTTGTAATAAAGAAAAAAAAATAAGATGTATCCTTCGTTATCAAATTAGTTGTTTTTCTATTTTCAGGACAGAACACAGATACGTGCGATTTAATTACTAAAAAAAATTATTTCTATGGACCATTTGTTACTTAATGGAGATTGAAACATAAAACTAAAGCATCCAAATTTCCGCACCCAAATTGCTCCAAAAATTCTGATCCAAACGTTTTAAAATTTTCTCAAAAAAAAAAAAAAAAAAACGAATCTTGTTTTTTACCTAAGAAATGTTTTTTTTCGGAAAAAACTCTTCGACATGACCTACTTGAGTTATTTGAGAAGAAAATGTAAATACAATGCATATTATATGTAATTAAAGTAATTAATTTTTTTAGAAGCACACTTCTTTATGTCAATAACAGCTATGGATAATTGTTCTTAATGCATTTCATTCTGCTCAAATTGTCTGCGCTGCTACGAAATATCTTGACGACTCTCAGATACAATTTTTGTTAAAATCATCAATTTTTTAGAGGAAAAACTGAAAGTCCTGTAGTCAAGAAAAGATGAAACATCAAAGAGTCCGTTTTTTTCGTCAAAGAAAGATGTAAATTCAATGAAAAAAAATCCATGCTTTCATTTTTTCTCAAAATAGCATAAGAAGACTGACATTAAAAATTGCGTCCCAACGCTTCATTCCCCACATTTGTGGCTGGACCACTATGGGGCTTCTGTTTTCCTTTCGGATACGTAAGTTTTAAATTCCATAGAAAAAATTTTTGTCCTAAACTTTTAAGCTCAAATCTATGTTTTGTCCTAATAATTTTTAAGTTTGCTTTTGTTAAATATTATAAATTTTGATAGTGATTATGGACCAGTCATTAGAGAATTTTCGAATCGGGAAAGATTATCGTGGAATCTCGAAACATTTTAGTCTTATATGCAGGACATTGAAACTTCTATTTATGTTAAAAAAAAAAGTTTTGTTTCTATTTATTATGGGAAGAATCTTTGTTGAGAATATGAGAACTATCCGCATTGCCTGTGGTTTTGTAAGGGTTCTAAAATTTCAACGATCAATTAGACACCAGAATCTTTGATTACACGTGACAGAAATGTTCTCAAAATAAGAACAAATGCCCAAAAAGTACTGAAAATAATTTGGAATGGCATATTAAGAGGATTTGGGATTGTATTAAAAAATAGCTTAAAGATTAAAGAATCCGTATGTTGCCAAAGCAAATTTTTAGTCCATCTTTTGTTTACAACCTCATTTTATTTTTGAACTCAAAATTCTACAAGAAAGGGAAAACTTCGAAGGAAAAAAATTATACATAGCTTGAAAATATAAAAGTGTATTATCAAAAATTAAAAATGGCGAGTTTTTAATTTTTTTTTCGATCTTAAATCGCTTACAAAATCAAAAAGGATTCAATAGTTTTTATTTTTATCTTTTTTTTTTTATATAAAACAATCATTAAATACGCTCCAAATTCATAACAAATAAGACAGGAGAAACATAAAAATAAATTCAATAAAAAATTGATCCGGCAACAAGCGACGGATCCTTAATATTTGATCTATTCTTAACACACTTCCATTAATAGAATCCGTGTTGCTCGACTTTTGCATACATAAGTACTTTCAGACCCCTCTTAGATCTATTAGATTTGAGGTGGTAGGTCGATACGTGAACTCAGTTACATCCATTGTTTCGATTTGATTTCTCTAATGATTGATCGATTATTGATTAAAAGTCAATCAGTAAATGCGTCTGTGTCTATGATGATAGTTCATAGTTTATGATATTGATAGTTGAACAATAAATAAAATTAGTATTATTTTTTTGGGAACTTGGACAATAAAAATAGCCAGATGTTGTTTTTTATTTTTTTGCGAAGTTTCACTGATGTATTTTCTATAAGCAATCTATTTTTTTTACTGTCCAAGTTACCAAAAAATAACACTAATTTATAATTAAAATCATTAATTTCCTAGTGTTATGTGCCATATTTTTTTTTTATATTGTATGTAATTATTATTAATTAAGTAATTATTATTCATAAAGATTTAATTATAAAAAAATAATATTATTTATATGTTTATTATGTTAACCATTTCAAAAGAAAATATTTCAGTTTTTTATTTTTTAATTTAAAGTAATAAATATATTCTTTATTGAAGGACTAACTTCACTCATATTGTTTTCTAACTCTCCTTCCTTTCCAGTATATTATCGGACACGGATCCAGCCAGCCCATCTCAAAAACAAAAAAAAAGAAATGGTAGTGAGAACCATCCGCAAATCTACGTTTTTTTTCTATGACATCACCTAGTTTCTTCAGCGTTTGTCGAAAATATATATAATGGATCTCACCCATTTTTGTGACCGAGAGAATAAAGAACTTAAGAAATTTGTACAAGGAAACTTTGCAGTACTGCAGCAAAAAAAATCTTATTTGAATTATCCCACAGAAGTATTTCAATTAAAAGTTGGTAGATCTTAAAATGTTCTATGAACATTTGAAGCAAATCGTTGGAGCCATTTTTGAGAAAAACCTGAAAATTACTGTAATAAAATGCGACACACGGTAAGTTTAGTTTTAACGAACAGCTTCGCAGCAGAACTGGAGATATTATGAATACTGAATATCAAGTTTGATGAATATAGAATATCGCGTTTCGGGTTATTGTTGCGCTACATTGTTTTACTGAAATTAGTGTAATTGGTAATGCAGATTCCTATAATTATCGATATCTGAACGATTTTAATAATTATTAACATTTCAAATATTAATTAATATACAGGATACTTAAACAATTATCGTCATTTAAGTTATTACATTAAAAAAAATTTATTTGTAAATTTTGATAATAATTTATCGTATGGTTTTCTAACCTCAATACCTATCACACACCAAAAAATAGTTAATACCATTTTAAACATTGGCGTCTACTAAATATTTTTCAAAAGGGTAAAACAACTTAAATCGATAATAGTTTATTATATTAACTCAGTGCGTATTAATAATTCATTTTCATCTCCCTTGAACTCAAATTCTATTAAAATCCGTTAGGAAAATTTTGATAAATGGTTTTGAGAAAACTTGGTCCCAAAATTTTTCGAGAAAAAAACACTTAAACATTATATAAAATTTTTATTTTAGAAATTTTTCGAGAAAAATTCTCTGATACGCCGTCCGTCATGATAAGAGTGTGCATACCAAATTACACAGAATTTGTATAAGAATTTTTTGATTTATTTGTGGACGAAAATTGAAAGCTAAACAATGTAAAATACATTGGATATTGAGTTATTTACTATGGACTCTATAAAATTGATGATGCTACCATGGATTGTTCAATCATCATACAAAAATTATACAGTTCGAAGAATCTTGAGAATTGATCGTCTCCAAAGTGTACATTCGTTAAACACAGGGCTTATTACGCTCTATACCAGACCTTTTGTACTTTTAGATCATGGTATCGTTTATATTATAAAGTTAAATAATAAATTTGTATCTTTTAGATCATGATATCATTTTTATTTTAAAGTTAAATAATAATTTTGTTTTTTAATTAATGTAAAAATTGAAATGAATTGCTTGATTCGAATAAAAAAAAAAAACTATTTTTGATGTTGAAATAACGCCAGTGATATTTAAATAAAATGTGAATTAGATAATTGATGTGTTAAAATAATAAGTTGGTGCCTATGATTGAATTCAACCTTGCAGTGTTGGCATCGTACAGTGATATTGGTACAATCCAAGTACTTATTTGATTTGAAATAGCATGTTCTAAAGGTCACCACTTAACCTGGCTTATCAAATCCAAATGGCTTTGATATAAAATAAATTGCATTTCAATTAATTAATTCAAAGTAAACTTTTCATTAAATACATTTTCCGGAAGTTTTTTCAATTAGTTTTTAAAGTGTAAATAATTCAAAAAAATTCAGAAACATGCCACCAGCACAAGCCGTACCAAAATTGGATGAAAATGTCGATAGTGGAATTAATGCCGTTTTATTGGGACCACCTGGTTCTGGTAAAGGTACACAGGTAAGTCTTCATATCTAATTACATAATATATTTTAGGTTAATTTTTGGACTTATGCATTTTTAGGCACCACTTTTAAAGAAAAAATACTGTGTATGCCATCTTTCAACTGGTGATATGTTACGAGCGGAAACCTCTTCAGGTTCGAAGCTCGGTAAAGAATTAAAAAAGGTTATGGATGAGGGTAAATTAGTGAGTGATGATTTGGTTGTGGATTTAATTGCAACAAATTTAGATAAACCAGAATGCCGTAATGGTTTCCTTTTGGATGGTTTTCCACGATCTGTCCCACAGGCGGAAAAATTAGATAAATTATTAGATGAACGGAAAACACCATTAGATGCAGTTATTGAATTTGGAATTGATGATAATTTATTGGTACGTCGAATTACTGGACGATTGATTCATCCAGCTAGTGGTCGATCGTATCATGAAGAATTTCAACCTCCTAAAGTTAATATGATCGATGATGTAAGTACAATTTTTATTGAAATTTCCCGGGGTAAATTCATAATCCCTAATTAAACCAAATCTGAATTAGAAGTAATATTTTTTTATTATTTACAAGGAAAGAAGCGGTGAAATAGTACAATAAATAAAAGATGGACTTCGCCTAATCTGGTTTTATTTTTTGTATTAACAGATAACTGGTGAACCATTAATACGGCGTTCGGACGACAATGCTGCGGCATTAATAAAACGTTTAAATACTTATCATACTCAAACAACTCCTTTGGTCGATTACTATCAACGAAAAGGAATCCATCATCGTGTCGATGCCGCTCAATCAGCTGGTGCTGTATTTCAAAGCATCGACTCAATTTTCATGAGGTGCATGCGTTTTAAAAGTACAGCTTAAAACTTATACAAAATTCCAAAAACTATATTCCAGATATAAAAAAAAAATAAATCAATGTATCCTTACCTCAAAAAATTCAAAAATTGTTTGTATATTTTTCGATTTTTCTGAAAATTTAAGATCTATTCGAAATAAACTGAAGGTTTCCATTTGTATATAACGTTATTACTTTACCAAGGTGGCCAACATTTCAGCAAATTTTGAAATTCGATTTGGAAGTAATAGGGAATTTCGTGTGGTTGTGAATGTCAAAGAAAAAAAAATTCATACGATAACGCTATGCAGATTTTTCTATGGAAGAAAATCACATGGAAAACGATCATAGTTCATATTTTTTTCCCCAAATTTTGACTATTTTGTGCGGCCTCAATTTATGGACGCGGCATGTGAGCAGTAAACGTCAACTTCAGGCAACGATCGACTTCATGATTTCAATGAGCGTCAATTTTGTTTTTGGACCACAAGCAGTCATCAAATTGGATCCTACTAACATTTTTCTTTTGAGAAAAATGTATATCGGTGTTTTTCGTGGCGTTAAAATTAGAAAACTTCTTAATTTTCTCGCCGCTAGTTATCACACGTTTTGAAACGGCAAAAATCAAATGCTTCTGTTACTGCAGTTTAATGCTAGCATGTTTTTCACAACATGCCACGTCAATTTAATTAAACTTTAAAATATGACTCTGATCGTTAATAACCGGAAGTTTTTACAAAAAAAAAATGTTTCTCGAATTCTTCTATTCAGTAATTAATGTCAATTATTTTTCTCAATGTCGTAAAAACTTGCATCGATGTAACTCTGTTTTAACTGCCAAAAATGTCTCCAACAAAATGGGGCGTTTAATTTTTTTCCCCGGTAATACGTTATAGCAAAATGGTGCTTTAGATGTAAATTTCCTCTAATATATTTTCCCTACCCACTACAAGCAGCATAATAATAATAATAATAAAAAGAGAGTCTTATTTTTAGAAATGGATTTATTTTTGGAAAAAATTGATTTCAAACAAAAAAAAAAAAAATGTTGTAGAAGGACCTTTGTTTAAACATATTTGTATATAGTGAATTGTTTTTGTTTAAACCAAAAAAAAAAGGTCGTTTGGACCTTTTTTGATAGTCAATTGTTTTTAAAAAATTTGTTCAATTTTGTTTATAAATATCAATTTTTCTTTTTTTTTTTTTTTTTGTTAAATAATTTGGGATGTATTTTTGATAGTGAGTAGATTATTGGCGCCAAGCAATGTCAAAATTTTCTATTTCAAAATTAAAGCTAATTTTTCTTGCCAATGTTTCAATTATAGGTTTCATGAAAATGTCATATTGCAAAATGTTGCCATTATATTCTGTGACCTGTCAAAAGAGAAAATAATTTTGTGAAACCTAGAATTAGAAACGACCCAAAAATCCTAATCTACCCTAAAATATAAAAGCATTGTGCATAATAATTGCCAACAAAAAAAATAATAATAATAATACATATCTAAAAGTTCGCGCATGTGTAATTTGATGTGCATTCTGACTGATTAAATTAATAAAAATTCTGTTTAAAGTGAAAGCCTTTCTTTCACCACATTATTTTCAAAAAAATTTTCGCCAGCAAAAATTAAAATTTCCATAATGAAAAAAAACAAGTGTGGACTTTTCCTTAATTAACTATAAATATCGTAAAAATATTTCCCATCCACAGTTTTTTTTCATTCACAATAATCTTTCCTGGTTTTCCAATAATTTCCAAAATAAACGAATAATTATCCTTAATTTGATAAGGAATTTATCAAATTGAAAGTGCACTCGTAATTTTACTGTGAAAATTAGACAAAGCTTTCGATTATTTTTGAATTAAATTGCTGTAAAAAAAAAAAAATTATGTACTTCATCATAAACAAAAAAACTCAGGCCTGTCAAAAAATTTTCGAAATTATTAAATTTTTTTTTGTTCTGAAATAAAAAAAAAAATGAAAAATGTTACGTGTCAAATTGTTTCAGGAATTTTATTTCATGCACTTTTTATAATATTTACAGAGAATTATAATAGAAACCATTTTTCGAGAATGTGTTACGAGAGCACTTCGCCCGAATTTCTGGTTTTTACGAGGATTCCGAACTCAAAAGTCGAATTAAGAAGATACAACCAAATGAAGAATGGAACCTCTCTGTCGCCAAAAAGTGAAATAACTTCTTATTCAATGTTTCGAACATCATGGATTCTTGTAGATATCCAAAAAAAATTTTATTTTTTTAATTTCGATCTATTTGATCGTTATTTTTCCAAAATCGCGGTCTCATTTTTCAATTTGCCTTTAATATCTGAATATTTTTATCCAGATTAAAAAGACTAGACTACAGACCATTTTTCAAGGATGTGTCGCTTCGCTTGTCTGTGTGGTCGGATTAAGAAGGTGGACAACCAAATGGAGAATGGAATCTTTCTGTCGCCAGGTAGGGAAATAACTTCTTATTCAATGTTTCGAAAACATCATCATGGATTCTTGTGGATATAAAAAAAAAAAAAATTATATTTTTTTGATTTCAATTTATTGACTAATTTTTGGTTGTCTACATAGCGGACATAAATTATATTTGGCCATTTCTCGAACATCGGCATTCTCAAAGCAATTCCAACATGTCCATATTAATTTTGGATCCATTATCGGTACACCCGTTGCTAAACAAGTTGGAAATCGAACGTCACAACTTGGACAAACACTATACCTAAAAAAAAAAATGGCATTTTCAATAAAATTGTATCGCTTTTCTAGAAAATTAGCGCTTACCAATCAGGTATCATTGTTTCACAGCTAATGCATTCTTTGCGTAAAATTTGTTTATCTTTTGGTGAATGCTTTTTAAAAATATCATTTGCTATTGTCTTATAACGTTCTTTGTCAGTTTCGCCAATCTGAAAAATTTTGATCGATTTGTAAACAATATAAAAAAAAAAAACGAGCTGAAGGATTCTTGAATGTTTACTTTTGGCAACCCGAATTTCCTTTTTTCCCAAAGAAGGCTGAGTTTTACTGCCATTTTCCTGAATTTCTTAACTTGGAAAAATTAAAACCTGGAAACTTGAAAGTCGGGAAATGTTTATATCAGAATTAACACTTTCTTAAATGGAAATTTTTCGAGAAAAATAAATTGCAACCGTTTGCTTTCAACTTTACAGGCAAATTTTGAACCCTCGTACTCAATTTCTAAGTTTAACCAAACGTGCGCAAATCATCAAAACCCGCAATAGAATTTCGAGGAAAAAATAATCGAAAAATTGTAACCATTTGCATTTTCGTCTATTTATTTACCTGATCGGATGATATTAATTTAACAAATGCTTTCGAACACATCGAAAATACTTCACATACGCGACTGGTCAATGCTAATATTCGATAAACTTGTTCCTCACTTAGAATATCATCGAATTCACGTAGTTTTGCGGATGTTATAAATGCTTGACGTGTTTTTCCATCGTATAAATTTAAATGTGCGATTGCCAATAAATGATATGCAACAGCGTTACGCCAACGATTTGCTATCAAAACTGGAAAAAAACATACAACGATTAATTTATAATAATCGTCGATTATCCATTAAAAAACAAAAAATTTTTACCATCATATTTAATCGAATTGATTTCACTATTTTCTTTTCGATGTTTATCGATAAGTGTGGCTCCTAATATAAACCATCGTTTTACTTTCAACGGATTATTAACAGTTTTCGCAAATTCTTTACCATACTGAAGAAAATAAAATAATTTTTTATTTATTTATGGAAAAAATTTTTTCCAAGAAAAAAAAATTCACTTACATCGTAAGCTAATATGGCGGCTTCTAAATATTTATTCGCTTTTTGGTACACTTCAATCGCATGTGGAACTCGATTATCTTGTATCAATCGATTTACATACTCGGATAACACACTATCCATTTCGGGTATCGAATATTCTTTGGCTAAATTTACAGCTAATTCCCATTCATTATGTTTCGTGCATAACGCTACTGCTTTTTTCACTTCATTGCACTAAAAAAAGAAAAAAAACAGGTTTCGTTAATTTAAATGCTCCGCCAAATAAATGTCGTTAGATTCATTGAATGCGCAATGAACAACAGCGCATATACTCATACGTACTTTTGCAAAAGCATTCGCAGCGGATATACATAATCCAACTGATGATAACATTTCACCGATTTTCAATAATAACAGATCTTTTCGATTTAATTCGGTTACAAGTTTTTCCAATGCATCGTAATTTTCCAAATGGTAATATGCTAATGCCAACATAGCTGTGTTCTGTGATTTTAGAAAATATTCCTTTCCATTTGACCTGCAAAATTTGATGATTTTTTTTTAATCATTTTGCCATTAAAATAATTAATTTCCTTTACCAATTGTATCGTTCGGCATAATAATTTCCAATACCATTATAAATTTCACGCGATTTAACAATATCCGTTTTCATATTTGGACTGATCAATTGACGTACCTTAAACCAATCACCTAATTTCTTATATAATTCCAAAACTAAATCGCGTCGATCACTTTCAATATATAATCGTTCGGCCTCATCAAAATCTTTTGTGTACGTTGCAATTTCCGCTTTGACAAGACCTTGATTACGATTTCGATTTAATTGATTAATAAATTCAATACCAACTAAATCTTGACAATATACATAGGCAACTTCTGCGGTCACCAAATCTAATTGTTTTAAAGCGGCTTCAGCTAATAATCGCCTAAAAACAAAAACGTCAATCAAAAATGTGTTAAGTACTTCGCTCGGTCGCCTTTTTTCCCAAATCAAAGATCGGATGTAGAGATTTGATTCAAGAAAAATTCCATCTCGTCCGCAATCGACTACAGGACCTTAGAGCTAAATGTATTCCCATAAGAAGCCTTTTGTATTAATGGAGTTAAATAATTACCATAATCGTGGATGAGCATTATCCACAATAAATTGTCTAGCTTCTTTGATACCAACTTTACTTAACAATTCCCGTGTATCCCGTAACGATTTTATTTCCATATCCACAATCAAATCTTTATGAAAATTATCTGGATTTGATATGATATCATCCAAAAGTACAGCTTTTATTTCCAAATCCTATGAAAAATTATTAATAAGATTCTTAAATTGACGTCTTCCTATAACACCTACCTTAAAACTACATAAATATCCTGAACATGTGATTGGTTCCTCTGGATTGACTCCTCGAAATACATAGAGTCGTGCTTTTTCCATAATGGCTAACATATGTGGATTATCTGATGCCCAACATAAATCCCAAACATCTTTACGTTCCAATCGACTTGTAGAACCATCATTATTCTCGGTATCAATTAATTCGCCACGCATAAAACCGGGATCAGATCTCAATGAAAATACAACTAATTGGCCATCGCTTATTAATGCCGCTTTCCTAGTTGACGAAAAAAAAAAGAACTTTGGTCAAAAAATGGGTTTTAAATCAATATACATACCCCTGTGTAATCAATTAGGAAGGACTCAGACATAAAAAAAAATAAGAAAAATTTATTTGCCAAAGCAGGAATGAAAGATATTTAAAGCTCGCGGAAGAAACAGGAATTAGAGCACCTTTTTTTTTGTACGGGTTAATTTTTTTTTGGATAAATTAAAACTTAGGATTCCAATAAATAAGGGTTAACACTCTACGATATGGCTATGAATATACACAGGGTATATATACAAGTTTTCAGATATTTACGTGCTGTTACAATTAATTCGTATCATTTGAGAGATCCCTTTTGTCACAAAACTATACTTATTGACAAGTGACACATGTGGCAATTCATAATGATTGACATCACCATTCTGACGTCCAATTAATAATGTTGTATCTGAACATGTTACACACTGTATGTCACTAATATTTGGATTATCATCGAAATGGGTCATTCGTCGAGCCGGTGGATTTATGTCTTCTTGGGCGAGTAATGCTTCTTCGCCCGTAACACGTTCATTTATATGGTAAATATATTCACGTTTTCTGGTATGAACTGCCATAAAAAAATTTTTTTTTTAATAAAACAGGTCTTAATTTAGATTTATTTTACCCACAAAATACTTACTTTGATTTGGACGCAAATTATTGTATTGCCATAACAAAAATTGGGTATTAGATGTAACAATTACAAGCGATGAATTTATTGTAATATGTAATGGTTTTAAATCCAGACATTTTTCTGAAAATGTTTTTGAAAAATTAGAAAAATAATTTTTTTTTTTTTGTCGTAGTACTCCCGCTACCACAATATCCAATTTTGTTCTATATTTCCCATTACATTTGAACATTTCTACTAGATCATTTTAGTTCAAATGAGCGACATTTCAAAAATTAGATTAAAAAAAAAAAAAGGATAATACGACTTGTATTACGAGTTCCATTTTTTGCTTACCGTCAACAATTGTACATCCTGTATCACATAACAACAACATGTATTTCGATGGTAATTTCGCATTGTCAAACTCAACTGCCAAAACACACAAATTACCATACGAGGCCATACAAAATAAATTTTTCACATATAATGTATTCACCAAATTTGAATATGTATCCCAGAAAATGATAGCTATTCCATTTGGTGTTGTTAAACCCGTTGAAAAAACTAGCGTACGTTTGAAAAAACACCATTTATACCGTGGATGAATGTTGGCAAAAAATATATGGGAATCCACAGTTATGGCCAAACGCAAACCAGCACCCTCCCATGCACATCCGGTCATTTTACGACCCGGTAATTTTAATGTATTCATTAATTTGCCACAATTATTGTAAAATTGTATTGAAATTCGATCACCCGATGACTTTTCCTTACGTTCACATCCCAGTGCAATCATGGACGCATTATGATTCCATGCTCCAAAACGTATATGCATATCTACATTAAAGGTAATTGGTTCTGAAAATAAAAATTACAATGTTAAAAAAATAATTAGATAAGAAAAGACCTGCAGTTGAGCCCTCGAGTACCTAGACCTAGAAATATCAGAAGCTGCAGGAATAGGCACGTAGAAAGCTGGAATTGCGTTTCTTTGCTAGGATTGTTTGCATCATTAATTGATCCAAAATTTTAGACACAAAAATTCTATATCTAAAATTTTGGAGATTTCTACAGTTATAATATCGTGAATGGAGATTTCATCGTCCTCCAAACACGACCTAAAAGTAAGATCATCGTACATGATCAAGTCTTTTTAAAAGACCCTCTAACCTCTTTTAAACTGTTTCCTAGTTAGTTTTGATCCGGAAAAATTAAACTGTGATCAAACACAATTTAGCTATCCGCGAAATTCTAATAAACAAAGTATGTTTGTCGAAACTACTCTTCAATAGGTGATATGACATAGCATCTTAATATCAACAGACTCAGGCGAGAAAAGTGCGTGCTGTGAATTTTCTGTCTCGTTACGTTTTATGCCAAAAGAATCGGGACACCAAGACCAGTCTACCACGAGAAGCTTTCAAAAACAATCATCATAAAAAGGTAACGTGTGAATTTCATTACTGTTTTTATATATTTGACGATCCATAACACTCAATTTGTTTTTAGGGTGCATGATAAAATGATCCTTACCTTCATCATTGACGTCCCGTAAAAGCATTACATCTCCATTATCAAAACATACTAAAATTACTGGACATTCATGGCCCACATATCCGTAACGACCATCATACCATTGTATGGCAACAATTTCGGCGTTTGTATTTAAAATGTCTTTATCTTCGGCCAAAACACGCATCATAAAGTTACCCTGATTATCGTACAGATGTAATTGGCCATTGCCAATACTAAATAGTAACATATTGGCATCGGGAGACCATTGTACACCACGTAAACTTACATCTTTCAGTTCTTTACCCCAAATACGATTACCGTTCGCTGCACCCACAATAACAGCACCTAAAGCAAAATTTTTTTTATATTACGAACCTATATTTAAACAATGGAACTTAATTATTACCATCTTCGTAAACGATGCAAATTTTATTGCCGTCAAAACTCCATGCCATTCCTGTTACGGTGGATTTATTTCGATTATTGATCATTTCTTCATACCAAATTCCCTTTTAAAGAAAATTAATTCAATATTATTGAGAAAATCCAAAAAACACATCTGCCCTGATTGTGGACACAGTAAAATCGAGTTTTCGCTATTTTATTATTTCACGTTACAAAAAACGCAATTTTCCTTACTTGCATAGAAAAAAGTTTGTCGTTGTAGAGCTTTTCTCTAAACTAGAAATTTTCTCAAAAACTATACAATAAATTTTCTGAATGTCTACCAAATTTGATCAAACTCAGGCAATGCGTTCGAAAGTTTCACAGCGGAACAAACATAGATAAAACAATTGCAAAAACATCTAGTTATACCATAGTATCAATTATGAAAAAAGCATCTACGAACTTTCTGTTACAGCCTGTAAATATTTGTACACACTACCTTATATAACATCCAAACAATAATAACACCATTACTGTCACTAGTCGTTAACTTATCCAAATTTTCATTCCAAACAATCACTTCAACCGGTTCTGAATGCCCTTCTAATGTTAAATTCATGGATAAATTACTTGGTAATGGACCACTACGTGCCCAAACCGAAGCACTACCTCCTCCTGCAGTTTGTGCATTTGTTCCACCATGATCGGTATCGGTACCCCCGGTCGCTGTACCGGTATCCAATTTTAACACTTTTAAAAGTCCTTTTTCGCCACCAATTGCCACGAAACCTTCAATTTTATGCCATGCTATACAATTTAATTTTGTATTATTTGGAATTGCAATCTAGAATACAAATTTTTAATTTTTTTTTTTCATTAACCAAAGTTTTATTTTGGATAAAAATTTTGCTTACTTTTTTACTTAAATAGGTGTGCATTGTTGGGTTTGTTTTTGGTTTTTTTAAATTTGAAAATTATTTTGACGTTTGGAATGTAGTGTGTATTTGTTGATGGTCACCTGTTACCATGGACACGTCTTCACCTCGGCTATTATCGTTGGAACACGATCTTAAAGATGACTTAAGAGAAATGAGATCCATTCTGCTTTGATATAAAGGAATGGATACACGGTGTACATTAAGACAAGTGGTTTCAAATTCTCGAATAGAAATATTTATTTAAATCAAAATTATTTTTTACTTTTTATTCCATACTTTTGAAGTCGGTTCTATTTTTTGTTTTTCTTTTGGGCAATTTGTTAGTGTTCTCAAAATTTAGTAAAAATTAATGCATGGCCACCTGAAAAAATTTTGCTAGACTAACATTACAATTCTAATAATATGTTCTTAACATGGGTTGAATTGATTACCTCCAGTTTTTTTGAAAGTCGGTTTTAAAAAATACAGTAGACTGTTTTAAAGAAGCTAAATTATGGGTTTATTTATTTATTTTTTTTACAATATCATAATAAACCAAAAAGCCCAATTATCAAGATTATTTAAAGGCCATAAATTTTTATAAATACCTACATGTCGTTTTATTAATCACCATTTACGGTTTTGTTTATTACTTACCGGGTACCACAAAATTCTATTTCATTTATGTTATTAACTTATTTAAGTATTTTTTTTTTTTTTTATAAAAGTACAATTTAAGTCCCAGTTTTTATAATGTTGCAATTAGTAAAATTTACAGAATTTAGTTATCATCTAGAATTCTTGATGCCCTGTTACTTAAGCGCAAAAAGGTTCTAAGTCAAATACGATTCAATTTCAATTTGAAGCAATTCAGTGGTTTCCTGATTTCGGAACTCCAAATTGTGGTGAATCTAAACATTTTATAAAAAAATGTTTCAAACAAAAGTTGTTTGTTTAAAAGAAAAATACATTTTTTGTATTCATATTTTCTTCTATCTCTTATGTTACCGCGTCAGAGTCCAAGTGTGTAAAGGCACTAATGTCTTCATATATTTTTTTTTGCGGCATTAAAAAATTTTGCTCAATTGATAAAATATTTGGAAAATGAATAAATTCGATAAAAATTTTGTATGTTCTACTACAATAAAAATTCAAGCGTATGACTAATAAAAATTTTTTTTTTTATTATTATTAATCGCACATAAAAAAAACCAAAATAAATAAATATAACAATCGACCTTTGATTTACTTTTGAATTAAATTTGATTATATAAATTAAGTAAATTGATAAGAATTATTAAATTTAATAGATAATAAAAATTTGTGTAGAATAATAGAATGTCATAACATTTGACCCATTTCTATTAGACGATTGGTGGAGACGAGAGGCGATCAGATCATCATATTCATACCAATTTCAAGAATTAGTACACAGATGGGGTACAAAGTGTGAATTAAAAAACATAACTAACAGTGTATCAGGTTTATGTCAACATCATCTTCATAGTATAGAATTACAAAAGTGAAAATAAAATTCTATTAATTCTTGTATCAAATATCACAACAAAACAGCAAACATGTGCTTATAAATAAATATCGGGGCCTAAATATCTTATAATCATCTAGAAAATTTGAAGTGTTTGGTTTCAATTAATTTTTCATGATGATTTTCCCCCAATGGTTATGTTTATCGCATTGGGCCGTAATTCTTGGCACAAATGAAGCTGCTTTACGACTTATATTTAGTATTTTTTTGGGTATGTAGTATAATTTAATATTTTTATTTTATTTTACATTGTCTTTAACTATCGGCAATAGTTCGTACAGATATTTGATAATATTGGATATATCGTTTGTTGTTAACACGTCATGCAATAACTATTTGTTTTGCAATAATTATGTTCGAAATTTCGCAATATATATTGCATTCACAGAGAATTCGATTTCAAAATTTATTTAAAAAATGATTTGTTTTTCTAAATATATTTCACAATGTGAACAAACAACCATCTCGAATGAAAGAAAGAATCTAAAAACTATATTTTTCGGGGGAAAATTGCAATTTATACCAAATGTTTTATAATCGATATTCAAAAAATAATGTATTTAATAATTCGAAATATAATCTCTTAGGCAATAGAGGCTCTAAAATGATGATTTTTTTTTCTATTAGTGATTTTACGACATAATTTATAATTTTAGAAATATAGTTTAAAGTCTCAAATATTATTTAATAAATAATTGATTTTAAGGCGTCACTGAGAGAGAAGAATAATTTACATCTACGCCTCAAAAACCTACAAGTTAGGCTCTGCTTTTTTATAAACACGGACAATATATGCTAATTTTTATTAATTGAAAATTGCTTTAATTTTTATGTAGCATTTCATTCGGCCGTGTGTTTTATCCCCAATGAAAAATCGGATAACATTTGTGAGAGGTGGGGGGCTGGGGGGGGGGGTTGTGAAGTGATTAGTAGATTGTTAACTTGTGATATTACTCTGTATAGATGACACGCGTTATGTCTACCACGAGCTTAATTTGGGTTTTAAAAACATTTTTAATTTGTGAATTTACAAATAATGTATGGTTTTTTTGTTTCTAGGATATCCAAACGCTATAATATTTCGGAAATTCTTTCATAAAAGATCAAAATTTTTACGAAATTTCTATTGTGCATTGACGGGTTTATTACTTGGATATTATAATTTTGGTCCACAAATTTTACATTGTGTGGTAACAGTTTTGGGTACATATTTAATTACACTGAAAATTGATGGTAAACTTGGAGTATTGTGCAGTTGGATATGGAATTTAGGATATTTGTTGGCTGGATATTATTGGACGGAAACACATGATTACGATATATTATGGACAATGCCACAATGTGTGTTATGCTTACGTATGATTGGTTTCTCGATCGATGTTTACGATACGTATTTCAAGGAGTATCGTCAACGTACCGCGTACAGCTTAAAAAATAGTGTTAATCTATTTCCAAATTTAACTGAAATATTTGGTTTTGCATTTTTCCCATCGTCATTTTTAATTGGTCCACAATTTAATTACGCTAAATATGCATCTTTTGTGGAAAATAGCTTTGATCCAGCATTTCATAATGAATTACCGCCTAGTGTCAGTTATTCATTAAACACATTCTTACGTGGACTTTTTTATTTAATTGTATCCCAAATTGGAGCTTTATGGCTACCGACCGATTATTTACTATCAACAGACTTCGCTAATTTATCAATAATTACACGATTATTTTATCTTGGATGTTGGGGTCGAGCTACCTTATATAAATACATCGCATGTTGGTTATTAACTGAAGGCGCATGCGCCTTATTTGGCTTATCATATAATGGACGTGATAAAAAGAATCCGGAAACAATTTTATGGGATGGAGTTTCAAATGTGGATGTTACACGATTTGAAACGTGCCATGAATTTACACATTACATTCAAAGTTTCAACTGTAACACAAACACATGGGTGGCCGAATATGTGTACAAGCGGCTCAAAGATTTGAACAACAAAATGATTAGTCAAATTGTTACATTGATATTTTTGGCCATATGGCATGGCTTCCATTCTGGATACTATGTTACTTTTGTTTTGGAATTTATTGTGCTGTTTTTCGAACGTGAAGTAAGCAAATTTTTTTTTTTTGTAATTACAATTCACATCAAAGTTTGAGCCTCAAATTAACACTGCTTCATGGAATCGTAAAATTTTATTTAGTTAATTAACTTTTTGTTTACAGTTTTATGGTTTGCTAAAAAAACGTCCGTATCTTTTACGTGGTCTTCGATTCCCAATACCAAAATTAATTTGTTTGACAATCAAAAGGATGTACACTTTGGTCTTTATGGGCTTCTGTTTGCTACCATTTGTATTACGTGTCTATGACAAGTATTCTGTAGCTATTGCTAACGTCAATTATGTTGGTTTCATACTATTCTGTGCTTGGCCAATTTATAAGCCACTTGTTCGATTAGCTTTGAAACCAATCGAAAATCTGGTTCTATCAATATGGGGTGATGTAATACGAGAAACAATCGAAGCAGAAAAACCAAAGGAAAAATCAAGCGATCAACCGAAAGAAAAATCAACAAAAGAGAAATCTAATGAATCGTTATCAACTGCAAGTGTTCGCTATCGTGGTGAAAGCTTACAACAAACATTGGATCGTCTTAAAAGTGAATTACATCGTGGCATACTTGCAGATCGGGACCAATTAAAGAACGAATTACATATAAGCTTAGATCGATTTCTATCAATCGAATCACCAGCAAGTGAAGCAAGTTATCAGCAATATTGGCGAAAAATATTTTTATTAGATCCAAGTGTTAACGAAGAATTTGTGCCAAAATTTCAATTATCTGAAGAGGAATACAAACGATTAGAGAAACAATTCACCGATGACATTAAACATTTGGGTGTAACACAAACTCGTATTATTTTTAAACGACCATCAAAGACTCAATCATCGTCAGAGGCTTTGTTGTCCAGTGAACGAAAGGATTTTTAATTTTTTTTTAGGGTTTCGTTATTTGTTTTTTTTTTGTTTTTTTATTGAATTAAGCTATAAACTCAATTATTTTATTTTTAGTATTTATTAAAATATCAGCATTTCACCTTATTAATTGATCGTTCCTCAAAAATAATCAAAAGCTTCGCACCGCCTTTCTCAAAACGGCTTAATTCAATTTTTAACTATTTTTATCGTTAAATTTATTCAACATTTTAACTAAATTTAGAATAATTATGTTAGCACCAATACTCTAAAATTGCGTTTAAGATCGAAAGAAGATCGAAAAAAGTAAAAATACTACATTTTTTAATATGGATTTCTCGGCTTTTATTTCAGATGTTTAATTTCATTTATTTGAAGATCGAATTGTGGCACCTCAAACGATAATTTTTGAGGAGATTTGGCAAATCAATTTCATTTTGAGTCATTTAATGTTTGGTTATATTTAATGCTCATGTTTGTACAGGGTGGCATTTGTCAACGTTTGGAATTACATGTTACGTATTGATGCTAACATAATATCCAAACTTTGCTGAAAAATATTTATTATAGATCCAAATAGTCTCAAATTGTGTAAAATCGATCATGAATCTGTGATATCAACAAAATTAGGGCGAGAAATTTCACACAAATTTCCTATTCTCTTTTCAATTTAAAAAATTTTTATTTGACATATCGAAAATTTGGCAAAAACAACTGCAGGTGCTAAATGAGAAATGAAAAAAAATATTTTCATCATTCCCAAATTTTCTAAATTCATTGAACCTCTTCGTTGGAATAAAACAACCAACTACAAAAAATTTTCCACAAAACAAGAAATTTAAATAAAGACATTCGATTCGGAAATATTTAAGCATTTTTTCATAAATTATTGCATTTTTTAATTGATTTTTTCTAGTGCCATTTTTCTAGTGAATTCAATCTGTGTTGCATACTTTCTGTTAGCAAAATTAGAATTTTACGAACAAATTTGATAGACACACACATTCGTAATATTATCGTTAATATTCGAAAATTCTCGATTTTGATCATGATGAGCATCCGAACACAAACCGAATACACTTCAAAAAATTAAAAAAAAATTACAAATCAAACGCCAAAATTAAAAAGATAGTGACATTAAAACTTATTTGTTTTTTTTTTCTAAATTAAACATTCAAAATTTTGTCGCAATAGTCTCCAAAATTATATTACAAAAAAAAAAAAAAAAAAACATTATTGAGTATATAAATATTTGTATTGGAAAAAAACCGTCCTAATTTGTTAAAATAATGAAAATGTATAATGAAAGGGAGAATAAAAAAATTAATTTCTAATTAAATTTTCTTTAGTTCATAGATTTTCTTGTTAATTATTAACATTAAAGCATTAAAAATGACGTCGTAATTGAATATCCGTGTCAGACTATAGCCTAGAATAAATAATTATATGATCGAACAGTAAATTCATTAAAATACATTGATTTAAAGGGTAATAAAATAAATATCCTTAATAGAGGGGGTGGGGGTGGAGGGGTGGAATAACCTGAGTACGGTTATTTATTTATAAATAAATAAAAAGAAACAAAATATTTTTAATATCGAACTTAAAAACTATAATTTTAATTGGGGGCTAGTTTCAGGAGAGTAATTAAAAGTTTCATATTAACCGCTTTTTTCATAGTATTAAAAAATGACAGTTCTAAATTAAATTTTCTTTAGTTCATAAATTTTTTGTTAATTATTAAAGAAAGGGAGAATAAAAAAAATTAATTTCTAATTAGATTTTCTTTAGTTAATTATTAATATTAAAGCATCAAAATGACATCGTAATTGAATATCCGTGTCAAACTATAGCTTAAAATTATTATATAATCGAACAGAAGTAAATTAATTAAAATACATCGATTTAAAGGGTTAAAAAGTATATAACTTTAGTAATTTGGGATAACCTGAGTACAATTATTTATTTATAAATAAATAAAAAGCGAACAAAATATTTCTAATAGCGAACTTAAAAATTATAATTTTATTTGGGTGAAAGTTTCATATATACCGCTTATTTCATATAGTATAAAAAAAAATGACAATTCTAAGTTGGCAGTTTTGTAATAAAATTATTTAAAATGGCGTCATCATCCTATTAGCTTACGGCCATCATTTATAGTACATTTTGTTATACCACTAATTCCATATTTTTATAAATTCATTAAATAATAAATCAATTTGAAATAGTATAGCAGTTAAATTTGTATTCTGTGAAGTGTTCAGAATCCAAGTCGTAAGTTACGAATTGAAAAATGGCTGATAATAATAGTCACATGTGTAACAAAAGTGTACAAGTGAACATCATTAAAAGTTCATCGTATATAGACAATAATTTTATAAAATATAACAAAGAAACATTACAAGAATTTGAAAAAGACCTTAATTTAAAATCATCCTTCAATGAACAAGCAAGAACAGAAAGTGTTCAAGAATGGATGACAAACATGGAAAATCAAATCGAAAATGAAGACTATAAACAATTATTTCGACCCGAAGAAACAGAATATAAAGAACCGGAATCTCCGATAGAAAGGAATACTCGTTTCGATGAACTAGATGACTTAATAATAAGTGAAGAAGAATTGAATATGATTGAATTTCAGGTAATAATATCAATACAATTTCCATTATATCAATTAAATTTTTACCTCTGAAACCTAATTATAGTTTATGCATTTTCAATATTCGAATTTTTACCATTTAAAAGTTTCCATCTTTTATATTTTTTGTTGAGGATTTTTCCATGAAAGTGACGTTGTTTCTAATATAGTTATTGTTAAATTTGATTCGAATAATTTTATTTTGGGCTAAATTTTAGAATACCTTATCGAAGGTATTTGATATCTAGATTACGATATTCAGGGCGCCTCGATTTTTTGATGAATTTAGGCAAATTAAGACGAAAATGAAGAATACAAATTTTCGAGTTTCCGTCTATTTTTCGTCGAGTTAACCATGGGTAGTTTAATCACAAGCTGAACGTAGGGGCCAAAAACTAACCCGACCCGTGAAAACTATACCCCATAAATACACGGGTAGATTAATCACAGGTTGAACGTAGGGGCCAAAAACCAACCCGACCCATGCAAACTACACCCAACAAATCCATGGATTGATAACAGTCGAAAATGGCGTACATGTATTTTTAATAGTTGTATTAAATATACAAATGTTTATTTTTTTTTAAACGAATTAAATTACGGTTATTTGTGCTCGAATTGTGTTTAAATTATGGTCATTTAACAAAAAATATTAATTAATTCTTGTAAAATCTTTTAAATTGTGGTATTTATGTGACATAAACACGATAATTTCTTAAAAACAGTGTCGATAACTCAAAAAATAGGCGTAAACTCGAAAATTGGTATTCTTCATTTGTCTTATTTTAGCTTGTTTTATCATAATTAATCGTCAAATCGAGGCGCCCTGGATATCGTAATCTCCCCGGTAATAGCTATAGTTGATCTTCTATTCTGAAATTTACATTTTTTTTTTTTTTTAAATTTATAATTTATATTTTCTAAAAAATCTTAGAAAAGTCTAGGTAATTTCCTAGTTACATTACCTAGTTTTTTGTTGTATAAGAAAATGATTGAAAATTTTTATATATATATGTATTTTCTTTTGTTTTAGATCTGCAGAGCACGTTCAGTAAATTCCAAGTGAGTACATTTTTTATAATAATTTTGGAAAAAATTTTATAGTACATTATTTTACTTAAAATTTGATGTCTTATTAATTCTTCCGTGTTACAATTTCCATTCCTTAGAAGGAGTGGCATCTAGCCTGCTACCAAACTACCTTAATTCATTGAAAAGAGAATATTATATGTTATGTTATTTATGAGTAGTTCTAAAGCCTGGAAAAATTTAATAGCTTGGACAACTTTTGCCCAATACCGAAATAAAATACTAGTGGTCTTCTATTATGATTTGAAAGAAGTAATAATGACACAGCAAGTCACATGCACTTAGTTACCACTCAGAATCGAATTCCATCAGCGTTTTTCTTCTATAGAATTCACTATATGTCTCAGAGGAAAAACGGTCTAATTAATTGTAAACTTATTCGTAGATTTATTTATTTTTTTTTTTTAGATCTTATGCTCTGTGGGAACAACGAGAAATTTTAAAGTTTATCTTAATTAATAAGTATGAAGATCAAGTAGGAGGTAATAAAATTTGGAAAGAGTTAGAGAAGAGTTCTGAATACAAATTAAATCGCACTTGGCAGAGTTTAAAAAATCACTACAATAAACATCTAACTAAAAATCCATTGTTGTTAAAATTAATTAAAAAAAAGGGGAGGGTGATACTATTCAATGAAAAGTAAAAAGATAGTTTTTTTTTTATATTTTCATTGAATCAAAGCGTTAGAATAAGGCTATTAATTTAATATTTTTCATAATGATTTTTCCGCAATATGGTTATGTTTATCACATTGGGCCGTAATTCTTGGCACAAATGAAGCTGCTTTACGACTTATATTTAGTATTTTTTTGGGTATGTAGTATAATTTAATATTTTTATTTTATTTTACATTTTCTTTAACTACGGCAATAGTTCGTACAGATATTTGATAATATTGGATATATCGTTTGTTGTTAACACGTCATGCAATAACTATTTGTTTTGCAATAATTATGTTCGAAATTTCGCAATATATATTGCATTCACAGAGAATTCGATTTTAAAATTTATCTCACAATGAACTAAAATAATCTAAAAATTCTACATTTACCAAAGAAAATCGCATTTCATATCAAATATTTTATCAATATCCAAAATTTTTTTTATCGTATAATTTGAAATATAATCTCGGACGCAGTAGACTTTAAAATAAATTTTGGATTTCCAACTTTTATGATATTGATATATTCTTAAAATTACAATCAGAAACAATAGCAGAATAAATCGTATTTGGTTCAGGAATTGTTCCTGAGAGTGGGATTGTAATATGTTTTTTGCGGTTATTGGCCTGTAAAAATTTACCCCCTTCGATCCTAAAACCTTGAAGTCAGGGCAAGTTTTTTAAGATACGGATAATACAGTCCAAATTTCATTAGATTTTTATTTTAGCTGACTCTAGAACACGTTCATATAGAGTAACTGTAAACAGTATTTCGCACAGCCGCCGATTTTATCTCCAATGAAATACGGAGGTAACACTTTGTTTTTGGACTGGATGAAGTCACGTAGCGCAAAACCAATACTTGTAAGATCTTTTAAATAGTTAGAACTTCACAGAAAATTTCTTCGTATACTGGATCATAATAAAATTTCACCGGAACCGGAATCATTAGCAACTGAGGATATTACTTAAGTAAAGTGATATGTCATAACCTTTATCAGCATAATTTGGGTTTTAAAATCACTTCAAATTTGTGAATTTACAAATAATGTATGGTTTTCTTTTTTTCTAGGATATACACGCTATAATTTTTCGGAAATTCTTCCATAAAATATCAAAATTTTGATGAAATTTCTATTGTGCATTGACGGAATTATTACTTGGATATTATAATTTTGGTTCACAAATTTTAGTTTTGGATACATATTCAATTACACTGAAAATTGATGGTAAACTTGGGGTATTGTGCAGTTGGATATGGAATTTAGGATATTTGTTGGCTGTTTAGATTTGAGAATTTTGAAATTTTTTTGTTTTTATGAAAAATCCACATACATATTGTGATACAAAATAGTTTTAATATGATAATGTGATAATAAATTATTTGATATTAGTAATTTATAATTAACTGATAATAATTTGGATATGGAATTTAGGATATTTGTTGGCTGTTTAGATTTGAAAATTTTGACATTTTTTTTTTAAATTTTTTTGTTTTTATGAATAATCCACATACATATTGTGATACAAAATAATTTTAATATGATAATGTGATAATAAATAATTGATATTAGTAATTTATAATTAACCTGATAATAAATAATAAAATTATACGAAATGAGAAACAATTTTTTCTGACATTAAAATTTCTTCTTATTTATCATTTACTACAGTGTTTGCTAAATCAACTCGGAAAACCATCTTCAAAAATTATTTTTCCAAACTATAACCTAAAAAACTACCATAAAATCACCGGAAATATTCCCGAAATTCCATATTTAAGAGAGGGAGTAACCACACAATATTGACATGGATGGAAACCAATCTAGTGCTTGTCGAAGTATATTTAGAGCACCCGTCATTGTTCCATCGAATAAACTCAAATCCGAATTTAATAGAGAATATATATGGAAGAGAGAGAGGTGTGAAAACAGCCTTTTTAGTTTCTGCAAACGATGCAAAATTTCGACATTCTATACATGAGTATTTTTTTTTGTAGAGAATTGAATTTCTTATCAAAATGGCTTATTCGATAAATTCAAAAGTTTTAAATCATCTTTTTATGGCAAAAATGTTGAAAGAAAAATAAGCCAAAATTTTTTGTTTGTTCTTTGGTTCTTTTTTTTTACGACTTTAATTGCGACAGAGATAGAAATATGCATTGCTTCATAGAAAAAAGATATATAATTTTCTTTAAAATTGCAGGACAACAAATTTTTTTGGTAAAAAATTTACCAACGTCGGTCGGTCACTTAATGGAATATATAAATTTTTTTTTTGTGACTGTTTTTCGAACGCTTTTAGCATTAAAACAGATGCCTTTGCCTAATTTAATATTTGTCTAATGTCTAATTTTGTTTCTTATCATTAGGCACATCGCACATGACGCGATTTGTGTGAAATCGACGATATCATACATATGATTTGCTTATGGATACCAATGTATAGTCGCTCACGGCGTGATTTTCGTGATTTGAAATCATACATGTGATAAAAAAATCGTTGTAAAAATCCTACGTTCTTAAAATCACATGGGCAACTTTATTTTATTCTTGTTTATACAACAGGCATTATAGGTGCATCCAATAAAGCAGATCATTATTTAAAAAAAAAAGTAATAATGTTCTACAAAAGTTTAAAAACTTATTTTCTTATAACACTTTTCACTTGTATACGACCAGAGGAATATGGTAAAGGGAAACGAATCATCCTCCTTTTCAAGCATCAATATTATTTTCATTCATTTCAATAACTTAATGTAAATAAACAGAAAGGAACTTTACACTTATTTTATAAAGTTATACCAATACATCTTATACTATAACTAAAAAATAAAATATATATCGATTCTTCTTATTTTCTTTGTCTAATTATTAGTATACAAAATGAAATGATTTTAAATATAATGATTGTACAGTGGCTGTAATCGGTATCTATTCTAATCACATAAAACAAGTTAAGGTAACAAATAACAGAGTTAACTTTTTAGATATTCGCATCTAAAAGATTGAGCATCAATTGTTTGAACTACTTTAATCATTAGCATTCATAAAATACTCTAAATATCTATACAGTTATAAATATCTATACGGATATATATATATGTATGTATATATATGGTTAAGTCAGAATATATTAGTATTACCCCTTCCCAGTCTCACGTTCGTTATCAAGATAACTAAAAAATGACAAGAGACAGCTAGTTGAATTTTTGGTGACATTCTGGATCTTAAAAGTGAGCCTAAGTTCGTAAATGAGCAAAATCGGTGTAATGGGATAATTAGATCCATGACCCAACTTAACTATAAAAAAAGATTCAAATTTCAAATGGCTTAAAGTATAATCTATATTACTTATTACTTGATGTATTTCATCCTTTAAGACACTGTATATACATATTTTGTTATTAGTAAACAAACAATGTATTATCCCTTCTTCAAAAAACGTTAAAAAGTCGGAGCAACTGAAGTTGCTCCGTGTGCGAACAAAATGCTGTGATTTCGCCGACTTCACTCAAATCACCTCATGAGAATTTGAGAGTAACGATTAAAAATATTATTATTTTAACATGGGACAAAAAAATGGTTATCATTTCATTTCATTTACAAAAAGTCGAATCATAGGTAAATTGAAATCGATGACTGTCAAATAATTTTTCTTGACTTTCAAGCTCTTACTAACAAATATCCATAGATTAGAATCAAAATTATATGTTTTAAGTCAATTTTTTTAGAAAATAAAAACTCTGAGGGCCTACTTTACAAAAAAAAGTTGAAAGCGTTTTCCGTTAAAAATATTGGCTCTCAATTTTCTTTAACTCTAAAACAATTAAAAACGTTTAATGTCCAAGTTTCTTTTTCCATGTCAGAAAAATAGATTATTAACTTCATTAACCAAGAGACGAATCGTCGAAAAATTGAAATCATTTTTACGTTAAAAAATCAACTGTCAAATAATTTTTTCTTGATTCTCAAAACGGTTGGAACAAACAACGTTGAAAAATAAAGTTTTATATTTTACCTTACTTCGTGAAAAATATTATTCCTCATTCAAAAGATTTTCCCCAAACAATTAGAAAAAAAATTAAATGTTCAAGTAAATTTTTTGAAAAAATTAAAAATTTGATGGCCAACTTCTCACCCCTACAAAAAATGAAATCGTTTTTCTATGAAAAAAATTAATTCTCAAACTCGAATGTACCAAAAAATATAATACTTTCAAACGTAATAATATAACTATTGTAAATTGGGCTTTAAGTCGTGTATGACATTCATACGTAATACTAAAAATAAAATTTTAATATTTAGGGTTTTTTAATTTAGGGTAAAATGATTTGTTACTAACTTCAATGGTGACAACTAAATGTTCACTGACGGTGCAAGTTTGTAATAAACAACTGAATCACTTCAATAATTCACATTTGTTTTTTTACCAATCGTGAATTACATTCATTAACGAAATTCGTTTTACTTTTGTTTCTTTTTTAAAGTTTCAATATGCCTGAACAAATTAGCCCTGATAAGAAGGCTACCAAAGTGAAAGATGAAAAACTGGAATTGGTATGTACAATTTTCAAATTAAAAAAAGTTGTGTTCACCAGAAAAGAAGGTTAATTTTGAAAAAAAATTTTTGGTTTTTAGTCTGAAGAAGATAAACAGTTACAAGAAGAATTAGATTTATGTGTGGAACGTTTACAGGTAAATTTTTTTATTTCACCGGCTTCCAATTTTATACATTTTAATCAAAATTTCGATCTTTAAAATCTTTTTTTTTTTGAGGGTTGTAGTGTAATTTAAATTGTAGTCGAATTCTAGGTCAAAAATTATCAATTCTTATTTTAAAATCATATTAATTACACCCAAAAACTTAAATAAATTTTGGGAAGTTTTATTTTTTAACGGGCTTAAAGTTGTCTGGGCACTATGTGACGAACGAACGAATTCTTAAAATTTTCCCAAAGCAAAAGACCTCAAAGTTTTGGATTGACTCTATAATTTATTATAAATTTTCAGGAAGATGATCAATCGTTATATCTACCATCATTAGAAATACTTCGATCTCATATTCGAGCATCGACAACATCAATGACTTCCGTTCCAAAACCATTAAAATTTATGCGCACCCATTATGATACAATGCAACAGGTATTTGAAAAAATCAAAGATAAGGATACGAAAAAATTGTGCGCCGATGTGTTAAGTGTTCTGTCCATGACAATGGGTGAAAATCGTGAATGCTTAAAGTATAATTTGCTGGCGGCACCCAATGACATCTCACAATGGGGTCATGAATACGTACGCCATTTAGCTGGTGAAATCGCTTGCGAATGGAATGAATTACCCGATACGTCAGAAAGTGATTATATTAAACAACGTTTGGTTGCATTAGCCGAACAAATTGTACCATATAATATGTCGCATAATGCTGAAGCTGAAGCTTGTGATTTATTAATGGAAATAGAACATTTAGAGTTGCTTTATAAGTATGTCGATGAAAATGTTTATCAACGGGTTTGTTTGTATTTGCATTCGTGTGTACCGTATGTTGCCGATCCCGAATATTCGCCATTATTGAAAACCGCTTTACGTCTCTTCAAAATGTTCAATCAATATCCACAAGCATTACGTTTGGCCATGCAATATAATGATCGTTCTTTGATTGAAGAAATTTTCACCAGCTGTACTGACGTGTAAGTATTTTAATATTATTTTCGTCTCAATTATTAGGAAAAACTCAAATCATAAATTAGTTAAATCTAATTTTTTTTTTATCTCTTGACATTGTTTTTAAGACTATACCGTTTTTGGACACAAGTGTTTCTATCCAACTTAGTATAGACACAGTGTTTAAACAATTATTTATATAAAATTATTTTATTTTCCAGAGCAATTAAGAAACAATTAGCATGTATGCTAGCACGTCAACAAATTTTCATCGAATTGAGTGAAAATACACAAGATTACGATGATCTCTTAGAAATAATGTCGAATGCCCATCTAAATCATCATTTCTTGAATTTAGCACGTGAATTAGATATTATGGAACCAAAAACACCTGAAGATGTTTACAAATCACATTTGGATAGTTCACGGCCACCATTTGGTGGTGGTCAAATTGATTCGGCACGACAAAATCTTGCATCGAGTTTCGTAAATGGTTTTGTAAATGCTGGATTCGGTCAAGATAAATTATTAATGGTTGATGGTAATAAATGGTTGTTTAAAAATAAGGAACATGGTATGATGAGTGCGACCGCATCTCTAGGACTTGTATTGCTTTGGGACGTCGATGGTGGTTTAACTCCAATCGATAAATATTTGTATTCGTCCGAAGACTACATCAAATCTGGTGCCCTATTAGCTTGTGGTATCGTTAATTGTGGTGTCCGTAACGAATGTGATCCAGCTTTGGCTTTACTCTCCGATTACGTTCTTCATAATACAATCGTAATGCGTTTAGGTGCAATATTAGGTTTGGGACTTGCATACGCGGGATCAAATCGTGAAGAAGTGTTATCGATTTTAACACCAGTCTTCTCCGATCCAAAATCTAATATGGAAGTGATTGGAGTTGCTGGATTAGCTTGTGGAATGATTGCTGTTGGTTCATGTAACAGTGAAATTACAGCTACGATTACTCAAACTTTAATGGAGAAATCGGAATCCGATTTAAAGGATACATATGCGAGATTCTTACCCTTAGGTTTAGGCCTAATACATTTAGGGCGTCAAGATGCTGTCGAAGCATTAATCGCAGCGTTAGAAGTTATACCAGAACCATTTAAATCGATGGCCACAACTTTGGTTGAAGTATGTGCATATGCCGGAACCGGGAATGTATTAAAAGTTCAACAATTACTTCATATTTGTTCCGAACATTACGAAACTTCTGGTGAGGAATCTTCTACAACTTATTCTGGAGGTACACCAATTACACATATTGTTAACAGTAGAGATCGTGCTTCAGCGAAAGAAGCTAAAGAAAAAGCTCAACGTGAAAAAGAAGAACGTGAACGAAGCGACCAGAGTAGTAAACAAGCAATTGCGGTTTTAGGTATAGCTTTAATTAGTATGGGCGAAGAACTTGGGTGTGAAATGGCTTTTAGAACATTCGGACATTTATTACGGTATTGTGAACCAGTCATTCGTAGATCTGTTCCATTAGCATTGGGTCTTATATCGGTATCGAATCCAAAATTAACGATATTAGATACTTTAAGTAAATTTTCACATGATAGTGATCCAGAAGTAGCGCATAATGCAATCTTTGCGATGGGTCTTGTTGGTGCTGGTACAAATAATGCACGTTTGGCAGCAATGTTACGACAATTGGCACAGTATCATGCTAAAGATCCAAATAATTTGTTTATGGTACGAATTGCACAAGGTTTAGCCCATTTAGGTAAAGGTACATTGACCTTAAGTCCATATCATAGTGATCGACAATTATTGAGCCCGGTTGCCTTAGCTGGTATTTTGGCAACGATTGTTGGATTTTTGGATGTGAAAAATAGTAAGTATTCAGTCATTAAGTCGTCCACATATTTTATCGTTCACACACGTTAAGGGCAAACAGAATTGAGGTCTAAGAAAACGCCCATTGATGACTATGCTGCAGGAGTCCAATTTTTGGAGTTATTATAATGATTGTTTTATGTAAGTTGTAGCAGAAAAAGGTTGAGATTGGTGACAGAGAAAAGGAGGAGATTGAAATATTGAAGAGAATGGATGCTCTAATATGTGGACGATCCCCAAAATGTTTTTCGAATTATTGAATTAAATGTTTTTTTTTTCTTTTTTTACAGTTATTCTTGGGAAATCACATTATCTACTATATTCTTTAGCTGCAGCTATGCAACCAAGGATGTTGGTCACCTTCGATGAAGAGTTAAATCCATTGGCAGTACCGGTTCGTGTAGGAATGGTATGTATTTTATTATTCTTTCGAGGTCTCGTCCTTAAAAGCTCTGGGTGTCTACCTACTGGTTAGAGAAAACCCAATTTTTTTCCCTATGCAATCTAAGAAGGCGGGATTTTTTGTGCAATTGATGTGATTTTTTACAAGCGAATTACTTAGAAATATTTAACAACTTTTGTGATATTAAAGTAGTAATGACATTTGAATCTCGTCCATTCAGTATGTTTATAATAAATTCTTAAAAACTTTTTATATATTATTATAATGTTAATAATTATAATTGACAATGTCTCCGTAGCCAGCACATCGATTTTTATTTTTGAATATTTTAATGGTCAATATTTATTTTGTTAAAAAAAAAATTTCTTGTCTACGCTGATTATGAAAGAATTTCCAATTATAGAGTATTTAAACAATTAAATTTATTTATTATTCTCATATTTAATAATTGTTTTTTTTTTCGTTTTTGTTATAGGCTGTGGATGTTGTTGGTCAAGCAGGACGTCCTAAAACCATAACAGGTTTCCAGACGCACACAACGCCTGTACTATTAGCATACGGAGAACGAGCTGAATTAGCAACTGAAGAATATATTCCATTAACACCAATTCTTGAAGGTTTTGTTATTTTAAGAAAGAATCCAGACTTATAAACAAAATATTTATTATCTTAAATCGTGTGGTTAAGTGATGTGTTGTTTGATTTGAGAGTGGTTTTATTCAAAAAGCTTCAACTTTAATATTGACAACCACCACCACTAAATGTGTGCTTTTACTACTAAATCATCCACATAAACTGTAACTATTATATATTTTAATTTTTTTCTTAATTATAATATTTCTAACCATAAAAAAACTAAATAAATCAAACTTCTATATTCATTTAGTAATCAATTGTTTTATTTATACCCCTACTCCTTTTTTACAATTAGTGCAGAAATGGCGTTGACAAGCTAAATATGAGGTAAGTTAAAAAAGACTTTTAAGGCTTTAGAAGACTTTCACAATTTTTTTATAAGGTAAATAAAAAAGAATAAAGCTTAAAAAGAATTTTCCCATTGAATTTGATTGTGCCCATAAAATTTTTTCAAATCTTATTATTTTTTTAAGAAATATAATAAAATAATTGTACTTGACTACCAGAAGTACATTGGTGTAATAGGTAGCGCATCCGTCCGTTAGTTGGGTGGACCCGGGTTCGTTCCCCGGCTCTTCTGAAATTTTTCAAATATTAAAAAAAAAGAAAACGGTTCGTTTTAGAGCAAAAAGGACAAAATTTTCGTTGTTTCCGTGGATCTTAGGATAGAATAATGATATATTAATAAAAAAACTTTGTTGTTTTTTTATCAAAAATTAAAAAAATTTTTTTTTTTTTTAATAAAAAAACTTTGTTGTTTTTTTGTCAAAAATTTTTAAAATTTTTTACAAAAAAACAAAAAAGTTTTTTATTAAAAAAAAAAAAAAAAATTTTTATAAATTTTTTGACAAAAAAAAAAAAAGTTTTTTATTAAAAAAAAAAACAAAAAAATTTTAAAAATTTTTGACAAAAAAACAAAAAAGTTTTTTTTTTGAAAAAAAAAAAAAAATTAAAAAAAAAAAGTTTTTTAGACGAAAAAAAAAACAAAAAAAATTTACAACATGTTCTCCTAATGAAAATGCACTTTTTTTCTGTGTTTTTTGGTCCATAAAAAGTGACATGAAAATTTTTTTTTTTTTCATGGAAAAAAAGGCAATTTTACTAGGAGAACATGTTGTAAAATTTTTTTTTTTTTTCGTCTGAAATTTCAAAAATTTTTTTTTTTTTTAATAAAAAAACTTTGTTGTTTTTTTGTCAAAAATTAAAAAAAATTTTTTTTTGTTTTTAATAAAAAAACTTTGTTGTTTTTTTTATCAAAAATTTAAAAAAAATTTTTTTTTTTTTTTAATAAAAAAACTTTGTTGTTTTTTTGTCAAAAATTTTTAAAATTTTTTTTTAAAATTTTTTACAAAAAAACAAAAAAGTTTTTTATTAAAAAAAAAAAAAAAATTTTTTATAAATTTTTTGACAAAAAAAAAAAACATTTATTTATTTTATTAAAAATTTTAAAAATTTTTGACAAAAAAACAAAAAAGTTTTTTTTTTACAAAAAAAAAAAAAAAAAATAAAATAAAAAAAAAGTTTTTCAGACGAAAAAAAAAAACAAAAAAAATTTACAACATGTTCTCCTAATGAAAATGCACTTTTTTTCTGTGTTTTTTGGTCCATAAAAAGTGACATGAAAAATTTTTTAATAATACATTAAATTTGATTATTTTTACTAGGAGAACAGAATGGAAATTTTTTATATTAAAAAAAAAAAAAAAAACAATAAAAAAAATCACATATTTCAAAGAGAACTTACCTTTTTTTAATGTAAACTTACTTAACTTCTTAATACTTACTAAACTTTAAACGCTCATTCAGCTTACTTACCGTTTGCACACCTTTATTTGCCGGGAATTGAACCATTGTCCACCCAACTTCAAGTCGGATGTGCAACTAATTACACATAATTGCTTATGATAATCAAGTAAAAATAATTTATTATATTTCTAACAAAAATAGTAAGATTTGAAAAAATTTCAGAAGAGCCGGGGAACGAACCCGGGTACACTTATCTACAAGACGGATGCGCTACCTATTACACCAATGTGCTTCTAGTAGTCAAATACAATTATTTTATTATATTTCTAAAAAAAATAGTAAGATCACATATATTTGAACTATTAGAAAAAGGTTAGTTTTATGGTACTAACATAGATGGCCGTACATACACTACAATAAAATAAAACCGTTCATTTTTACTAGGAGAATATAATGGAATTTTTTTCATGAGTTTTCCTTATTTGTAGAATATGTAAATAGCATCCTGTTCCTGTAAAAATAAATGATGGTATGGTTAAAGAAATAAAACACAACAAAAATTTAAATAAACAACGAATTTATTTTATTTGTCCGCTGTAGATAAATTTTAATATACTAGAAAAAGGTACAAATTTTCAATTTCCCTTTACACAGACATATTTGTATAATATATCTTTAGATTTTCCTTTTGAAATATAATGGATGAGAGATAGAGGACTGTGAAATTTACAACAATAAATTTTATTTATTAATATTTTTTGTTTGAAATCTGAGCATTATTTATTTTATTTTGTTTGTATTTATTCAGTCTGATGCTCTTTTACTGTTACATACTGTACGTTTACATATAACTAGATAGAGTTGGTTTAAGGATGAACGGGATCTATCTGAGATTTTAATGAAATAGTCCTTACAAAATTATGAGAATATTTCACCAATTTCCTGTTCACTAGTTATAGAGTAGGAACAGGTAGTACTTAAGTATTCAAAAATCGAGCACAGCATTCTATCAAAGGAATTGCATTAAGAATATCTCAAATATTAAGGATTCTTCGTCCTTTTTCGGTTGACTATAAGATTTTAAGGATTATTTTATGGACGGGTCGTAAAAAAAAATGAAACAACTAAATACTTTTAGATATATTAACATAATTCCATAATATGGTGCTTGATCTTTTCTTACTCAAATCCCTTCAGATCCTCCTTAAATAGTTAATTGCTCAACAGATCAATTTTTAAATTTTTAGAATTCCGTATAAATTGTTTCATTTAGATCTGGCTGTATTTTAACAGAAAGGTGTCTTTAAAATCAGTTGTTCCGAACAGGACCCAAATAACAGGATAAAATAATACTAAATGATTCAAAGATTATAATGACTCAATAGAGAGATAGAGCCCATACATCCTTAAGTGTATTTATATTGCACACTCAACAAACATAGTTTATTTTTAATGTATAAAAAAATTTTAACTGTACAGTTAAACATGTCAATGTAAATAATGTAACCGTGTGCATAAAATTTTAATTTTATTCTTACTTACAATATTTAACATTATTAAAATAAAATTTTATCCTCAGTTCATATGATAACATATTTTTCACACATTTTCTTTTTATTTATTTATAGAAATATATGTCTAATATGTATATAGTGTAGACAACGCATGCGCAACGCCACCAACTACCATCGCATTTGATTTAAACAATTTCACATAAACTCAGAATAGAATATTTTTGTTTATTTATTTATTTATTTTTTTTAATAAAAAGCACATAAAAATGTTTGGCGATACGCTTTTTTTTCTTTTTTTGTGCTTTTTACAATAACAACAGGTACTGTAATTAAGAAAGAGAAATTTTTTTTAAATAGTCGTAAAAAGCTGGTTTATGGAAGTAAGTTTGAGAGAAGCTTCGAAAATCTTAATTCTCTTAACTCGATTTTATTCTTCATTCAGAAAATTTCAAGGACTTCTTTTAAGGACACTTCTATTACACAGTATTCTATACCGATGTTTTATCTTTGATCCCAGATGATGGAGGGGGGTTGCAGTTAATAGATCATATTTGTAGAAATTTTCATAAAAAGCTAAAATTATCTAAGGAAATTTTAACAATTTTAAGAAATTGCTTACAACCAATATTAATACAAAAGAATTTATCCACCAAACGGAATAAAATTTAGACCCATTACTTTTGTGTGGCTGCCAAAATTTGAAAATCATCTCAGTGATAACAAAGAAAATTCAAAAATTTTACCAAAAGTTGTCTGTCTGTTTTGTCAGAAAGAAAATATCAAATTTTTGAAAGAATAAATTTTTTATAATATAAATTAGTTAAAATTTACTTTGGTTATTTTAATTATATCCAAACACAGATTCCTAAAATTATTCGATAACTGAGAGTCCTTAAAAAAATATTAATTAGCCGAAAATTATTTTAGGAAATAACATTTAAAGTTCTGTCAGCTTTTTACAACTACAAGAAGTGACCAAAAATTCACTTCTATAGCTAAGTGTCCAAACAAATTTCCAGTAAAATTTTGATATTTATAAAAATTTTTTACAATCATTAGGTTATGGAGTCAAAACCAGGAATGCGGTGGGGGATACTGGGTGGGATTCAAAATGGAATTTGTTTGGTTTGGACGTGGATGATGTTGACGCTACACTTAGATTGATTCTTTAAGCAAAAAAAATGTTTAGGTACTTCAAAGTAGATACATTTAGACAACTCCCTCCCTCCCAAATACTATGTTAAATTATTCGTAAATTTTGTCAGGTCTCAACAACAACTGAAGGATGTATAAAAAAAAAAACGTGATCCTAAAATGTGCCCTTCAAATGGGATCCTTTCAGGATACACTCACTATAAACACTTATCATCAGAGTTTCAAAATCATTTCACAAATCCATTTTTTCATTTCACAAACCACATTTTTTCCTATGCACACAAATTTTCTAATTATCAAATGAAAAATTTCTTCTCGCACAAATTGGAAAATTCTTTTTTTTTAATACTTAAAAATTAGCACAAAATTTTTCCAAATAGCAAATAATAAAAGTGTGAGAAAAAAAAATAATATATTTTTGGATGTACAGATATTTTTTTTTTATAGGCCTGGCTGTCTTCAAATACCGTGTTTTTTTTTAACTTCCCGAATTTTTCGAAAATCGAAGACCCGTTTTGCAAAAATCAAATTAAAAAAAAAAAAAAAATTTACATGAATTTCAAGTCGCCCACAAAAATTTCAATTAAAGTAAGGCACTACAATTCTGAATTTGTTAAAGACTTGCACTGTCTGTATCGAAGAATTTCGCTTGAAATAGCTACCAGTAATCTTTATCCAAAATCCAAAAAATACAAATACAATACTTCCAGTAATCAAACATTGTGGACGATTTCAGTAATTTTTTGTTTTTTTTTTTTGATAGTACGTAAAAATTAAAAGAAAATTGAATATTCAAAATAAATATCAATGTTGAAAAATAGAGAAACTCTAGGAAATTTGCAAGCAGCTTTACCAGAAAAAAAAACCAAAAGACAACTAGACCTTGCAACGTTTGGTATTTGCTAAATTTTGGAAAATTTTATTTTCCCCTTATACTAAATACTAAAGAAAAACTTTAAATGTATTCTTAAATACAGAAATTTTGGTAAAACCCAGGTCTAAAATCTTTTAAATTGACGATAAACACCCTCCCCCCCCCCCCGCTACAAATCTAATTTCAATATCTCTCGTAATTATCCCTTTTTGAATTCGAATATCGATATTTATCCAGAATTAAATTATAAATATAATAAAAATTGAATCCAGAAACAAAATTCCGTATAGAAACATTCCATTAATTTAAATGGTGAATTGTTTTTTTTTTTTTTTTTTGTTAAATTTCCAAATTTTAAACAGGCACCATTTTTTTTTTTTTTTTAATAATTCTAAAAATGATCACATGAATTTTTTTTTTTTTTTTTAATTGGCCATTATGATTAAATATATTGATTGTCGCTATTTCATAATGATGGGAATCGTTACTTACTGAAACATACTGTAATACTATTTTATAAAAGATGAAACATACTGTAATACTATTTTATAAAAGATGATGATCGAAAATCATTAAAAAACTTGTAAGTCTAGCAAAATTAGAGAAATTGTGTGGATCAAATCGTAACGTCAAGGGGTTATCTTAAATATAAAATAATACTAAAAATTGTGATGTGCTGCTTTACAGAAATTTTCCATCCACATTTTAGTTACGATTTATATCTTGGTAAAAATTAATCATTGAATACTTTTCGAACACATTGTAAATTATAAAAGGAACTCAACTTAAATTATTGGATCATTATTCCATGTTAAATTAACCAAAAATAAATTAGAAGTTCATAGAAACTCATAGAAACTATCAAAATAATATTGAAATTTAAAGTTTTAACCAAGATTTATTCAAGTCCATAATATCAGAAAATTTTGATTGATAGTCACTTTCTGATTTAGGAATATTATAAACATGGATTGATCTAAAAATTTTGTTTGAGCACCATAACAAAAAAAAAAAAAAATAGCGACAACAAAAAAAAAAAACGAAAGAAAAAAATGATTAAAGTAGCCCAACACTGCCAGCAATCGTATTTACAATCGATTTCAAATGTGAGTCACCAGCATTTTTCATTTTGAGGCCAACAACACTACCATAATGTGTCCCAAACACTTTACGCACTTCATTCAGGCGTGTCTTTCTGGATAAATTGTTCGCAACACCGTCTGAATCATCGGTTAATGTACACGTGGATGATGATTCAGATGGAACATCTGATCCAAGTACTCGAATCGATGAAACGTCAGTACTTTCGGATCGTAAGCTTCCACAACCCGTTACCATTTGCCAACTGCCACCACTTAACGATGATGATGAATCGCTACGTTGACGCTGTCGACGATTAGGAACTGCTATTGGACTTGTACGACGTTGATGAGAACCATATGGACTGTTTCGTGGTAAAGGCGGTGAATATGTTTCATTTGAATTCGAATTACCGTTTATTAATTCATCCGAATCTAAACGTAAAACTGGTATCGCTGTATCCGAATCTCTGTTGCTGTTCGATGAACAAATGGAATTTAAACTAATGTTGGAACCATTTATATCTTCAAGTAGAATACCTTCTAATTGACTATCACTATCGCCACGTATAATACCTATTGAATTGCTGCTACCAGTACTTCCACCACTTGCATTATGTTTTGATTTTCTGGAACTAAAAACAATTACATTTTAAATTCGAAGTTTAACATTTTTGGAAGCTTATCAATTTTAGATATTATTGTTACGAAAATTTATCAATCGTTACTTTTTCTGAGAAATGTATTCACCATTCCTAAAATTTTCGATGTATTACCCAGCCCCCTTCATTTAAATAAAATTGATTCTGGATTCAATTATGATTTACAGTTTTGTTATATGTTTAGTTAATATAAGGTTGGCTGGCAACGCACTAATCTGATCAAATATGTGGACAATACTTCGGAGAAAAGTAGCCGATTTTGTAAAATTTTCCAAGTAGAAAATAATCAAACCTGCACTGTATCGAATTTTCGGTGAAATTGACTCTGAGTTTAATAATGATTGGTAGTTTTTTGGCTGTTTTTTTTTTTTGTTTTTTTAATTAGTATAAGGCTTGTGGCAACACACTATTCTGATTATTTATGTGGATAATATTTTTAAAGAGAAATATAATCTGTTTTCTAGATTTTTCTATGTACCCCCTCCCCTTAAAGAGATTGAACTCTAAATTAAACAAAGTTTTTTTAGTTAGTATAAGGTTGACAGCACACTATTCTGATTATTTATGTGGAGAATACTTTTAAGGAGAAATATAACGTATTTTCTAGAATTTTCTATGTATCCACTCGCCTTAAAGAGATTGACATCTGGATTAAACAATGATTTTTTTTTTAAGTAGTTTTTTTTTTTAAATTTGTATAAGGTTGACAGCACACTACACTCATATTTGAAGTACACACTTACCTTTGTGATAAAATACTATATTCTTCATCGACAATAAATTTTAACATATTGAAACAAAAATATAAAATTTCTTCGCCCTTTTCCAATCGATTGCATAAGTTATGGCCGAACATCATCCAATCGTATGCCAATGTGAAGTATATTATTTGTATGGATGACAGTTGTGCATGGATGACACCATCTGCCCACAATGAAATTCGTAACAATGATATAAACAATGGTGTTCTATCCCATCCGCTAATACAATGTATTAAAATGCCGGATGTTGAATCATTTAATAATCGTATTAATACTCGCATGTAGTTTTGTGTCAGTGTCACCAGATCCCATGACTGTAATGTAACAAACAAATCTAATCAGTTCAGTGCCTACATAACTACTTTACCTTAACAGGAGGGAGGGGGGTTAATATAAAAGAATATGAGACATCTATACGACACTATTTTAAATATAAAAAAATACGAGGATGCTCTGAAAAGTTTTTCGACGTCAACGTGAAAATAGCTAGTGGAAGTAGTTGGACATCTTTTGACAGTTAGAAAACCAAAAAATTTAAATCAAGATCTAAAAAAAAAAAAACACCATGGAAATAATTTTTCTGTTAATGGGGTTTATCTGACAGAATGAAATTTGGTTTGTACAATCTTAACATAAAAACGTTTTTTTCCGAAAAAAAAAAATTTTTAAAGTAATAAAAATTTGATTTTATATTTAGATATTTTTTTCGGAAAAAAATACTAATTTTGTCACTTTAACGTAGAAATTATTTCACTTATTACCTAGCTTTTTAGATCCAGATTTTAATTTTTGTTTGTTCGTAAAAATTTATTTCAAAATGATCAACTTACTGCCAAAAGGTCCCTTAAAAAACTGGATATTCTAAAATTAAATCGAACAAATCTAAATTTGAATGCATGAGCAGCACCTGGACTCACTTTTCCAGAACAATTGTAATCACATTTTATGAATTGAAGAACCTTAAACTTTACTTTCGATCAAAACATTAAAAAAAAAAAAAAAAAAAAAAATTAAAAAATAAAAACTAAGGATGATATCCAGTAAAATTTGGTTGTATCGAAATCGAAACAGCAAAATGATTTTTTATGATGTAAAACGTGAACTTACTTTATAATATGTCCAATCAACTTTCAGCTGTGATGCAACTTCAGCTGGTACATGTAAATCGGCATCGACATACGATTGAGACCAATCAAAGACTAATCCTTTTGCTGTATAATCATTTTCACGATATTGTAAGAAAAATTCACAGCCAGGATACGGTAATGAAACCAATGAAAAATCTTTATAACGACTTTCTTTATCAACTTTCTCCGATGATGTTACATACATTCCAAATTTCACTTTCTTCTTTTCCACCATTAAATCGACAATGGTTGAAACATTCAAAATTTTTAAATAATTAATATCCGCTTGTCGTACGGTCTCAAACAGTCCCATATCCGATGTTTGTGATATATCATCGGGAATTTCACGATTTATTGAATCACAATCATTTTCCTGTTGTTCTTCAGGAACTTCACCAGGTGCATCTGCTGGTTCTGATTGTCCAAAGAAATAATCCAAACTGTTTCGTGTGTAGACTTCAGGACCACCGGCTATAGTCGCTGATCGACATATATGTTTACCTTTGTACAAAATAACTGGTATTGGAAATCGGGCACGACAACGTGCCGTTCGAGCTTTTATCATTGATTCACGTAAATTACGTTTTTCATAGATATTTTCGTATATCGTATCTGTATTTCGACTGTTGCCATTCTGACTTTGTAATTCATTCTCCAGTATGATTATTTGTGGCGGATAATGGGCACTTAATTCGCCTTGACTATTCGCAATTAGCAAATAGTGATAATCTAATTTCACTAATTCGATACATTTATCGATTGCTTCATTGCACTGAAAAAAAAGCAACAAACATAAAATTTATGGAATCACAAGATTTCGATTAAATAATTTTTGGTTTGGTTTTCAATTATGACTAGTTTGAGTTATAGAAGAACTAAATTGGAGCTCCCCAATACTACCCTATGATTTCGAAAGAGTATTATAAACAATTAATTTTCTGAGTCCATAACAAAATTTTATAGTTTCGATAGATATAATCAAAGCTGATTTAAAATGTTTTAATTTATAACAAATAACATTAAAATTTCGGGCACATTTACAACCTGAAAATTTGTTTATGAATTATGTTCATGCTGAGAAAGTGTTTTTTGAAAGAGTAAAATAAAAGTAATTTTTCTTTGGAGTCAAGTTGGCGCGCCCTTTGGTGTTGCACGTTGTTTTTCGACAATGGAGCTTCCATTTTTAATCAAAAAGTTAAACCAATTAGTCAATAGAATTAAAAAATCGAATAATTATTATAAAAATTTAATAAACTACTGCATAATACTACGACTTTTACAGAAAGTTAAAATTAAATTCTTTAATTTTAAACAAATGAAAAAAAAAACTTTAAAATTGTCCAAAAAACAACCTTCAATGTTACAGAATTTCATTTAAATTTTAATGGATTTGGTCAAAAAAAATTTGAAATAATCAGAAAATTTTAATTTCTTCAATCATATTTTTGTAAAATGTGTTTACAATAAGAGTAAAAAAACATGTTTTTGTAGAATTTGTTTAAAAGCTCCACCCTTATAGAGTCCATGATTTAAACAATCCAAAAGAGTGTAGTAAACAAAATTTAAAAAAAAAAAATCAAAAAAAAGATTTCGATTGAAAAATATATAAATAAAATAAGTAATTCGAATTAGAACGTATGGTAACCTATAACCAGAGCAATGACCATGGGTAATTCGTACTGGTATGGTAATTGGCATTGGTAAGATGCATAGGTTAGAAAGCCATGTGTTTTTGTATTATAATATGAATGTTTTTACTTACAATTGGTTCACAATTAATCGCTTTATATGTGGTAGTAGCGAAATATTTTAAAATTTGGTCGATATCACTAGCTGTTATGTTTGTCATTATGTCTTCAAATCAATTTTAACTAATAGAAAATTGTTGAAAATATTTCGACGCATTTGTTGTGTTTTGACATTTAATTTTGAAGTACAATATCATCACATCATATCAAAACATTCAAATTACCTAAGTTACCAGGGTTGTCACTTTACTGTACTACATTATGCAAACACTTCACATCACTAGGTGTCCACCATTTGTCGCCATCTATTTAATACAATTTGAACTACTTATTTTTATCGATAATGGTGCTGCATTTTAAATACCGAATTTGATTTCATATTTCATGTTTTTCTACAAGCATTTAATCTTTTATCCTGTTTACTCATGGAGTATCGAAATACATAAACATTATGGTCTCTTGTGAAGTATAAACCTCACTCAAAAATACCAAACCAAAAAATTGCAACTTCCTTGATTGCAAAAAAAATGGGGGGGGGGTATCAAGAAAACATGGATTTTTTGCTATATGCCCAGATCATATTCCACATTGATTACTAAAAACCGTAGCATAGAAAAAATTTTATTGTATTTAAAAATTTTTTTCCTAAAAATGGGGTCACTAAAAAAATTGTAGGTTTTCCTGGTTATTTCATATTGAATGCAAAAAAAAAAACAGAAAAATTAATATTTTTGTAGATCGTGGAAATATAAAAATTCCTGATTTTCCTATTTACTTTAATTATTTCATTTCACATTGATTGCAAAAACTCCATGTTTTTAAGTTTTGTAAGATAAAATTTCTCAAAAAAATTTATTTCCGATATTAATAATTTTCTTAAAAAATTTTATTCAACTAAGCCCTCTTTATGAAAATGACGATTAAAATCTTATCAAAGTACAAATAAATAATTTAGATAATTTATTAAAAATAAAGTAGTATAAAAATTAGGGCAACCCTAAAAAAAACAATGAATTTAGTTTCATTGTGTTTGTTACTTGAATTTGCAAGATTTATCACGAATTTTAGTACGCAATTTACATCGAATATTTTAAAAAAAATTTATTTATTATTATTTTTTTAAATTCTATATATCAATTTAATTTTATTCTTTTAAAGATGACCATTTATTAAATTTAATATTTTTAATATTAGATTTTTTTCATATTACGTTTAATTTGAATTTGCATAATAATATCCACGGCACTGGCTATGCAGATCTAAACAAATAAAATGATCTCCGTTGAATTAGTCCCCTCACTTCATTTCTCAAAAGTTTCGTTTACGCAAATCTTTTCTTTTATTTGAAAATTTTCTTGTATTTGAAAATTTAAGAATTCATATTTTTCACGAAAAAACGATTACATTAACTTTCATACAATTTTCTTGTACGTTCAAATTTTTTAAAACGTTTTGAGTGAGGGTGCTAATTTAACGGAGGTATAAAATAATATTATGATCTTTGTTTTAAAAAGTTGTATATTTTGTAGTTATAAAAATACTCACCAGGTGTCTCCACATTCCATTTGATTTATAGTTTAAATTTAAGAGCGAAAAAAAATTTATAAAATTTTGATTAAATTTTAAAGAAAAGGTTATTTTGTAAAAATATAATCTAATAAAAATTTTTTAATTATCTTTTACTTTTGAAGTATTTTTCTCACAGTAAACTTACTGCTCCAAATTTGTTTTAAATTTATAAGTTATTTTATATAGTAAATTATTTAATATCTTCTTCAAGTGGTTTTGTTTCTTGGTGAAACTACAAATTTACATCAAATTAACTGGAGACTATTATGCTTCTTGTGAAAATGATATAGGATTCTATTTGTTTCAAATTTCAAATTCGTTCGTCAACTTAAGGTTGTATTTTCTCTCCATGATTACTAACTGTATTTTTACTCCCAAACCTCGGACTACGTGACAACATGGCGTAATTACAGTCTATTACAGGACGGACGTCTATTTGTACTATTGGTCTAGATTAAAACATCCTGATTTGGATACCAAATCACTTTGACATGAAGAGGAAAAAAATATTAAAATCGTTAGGTCAGAAAACTCTCGACCATAAGAATGTCATTTCTAATTTAAATACTTCACAATATCCTGGGTATCAGAGACTGGATTTTTTTCCCAAAAACTGGAAAATTTGCATTGTGTAATAATTTCTCAAAGTCGTTTTCTAGTAGCATCTGGATCAATTTCTGAAATAAATATATATGCAATTGTGAAAAAATACTTTATTTGAATTTCTGTAATCTTGCTGCAAAGGATGAAAATTTCTAATAATGGACAACAAATTATTAAAAAAAAAAAAAAAGTGTTAAAAAATTTCGAAATTATAGACTTAAATTTTATTTTTTACAAATTTATAATCAAATATTTTGAATATAGTATTTTTTTTTATTGGTGAGGAAACGAGGGGGGGGTGTATAGGAAACATATTGAAAAAATATCTGGCACATTTTTACAGTTTGATTTGTTATCACAGAATAAAGCTTTTTTTTTTATACAAATATTTCCAATTTTCCTATGAATATATAAAGATAATTTTTTCTATACAGAAAGGACGAAGCTGGCTAAACTTTATTGGAAAATATTTTTAGTTCAGTAACATTCGAATAAATCAACATGGTCAAATATTTCAATGATCATCTCATTCAGAAGAGCAAGGAAAAAAGCGCGTATTTTTCTAAGCATAAGCTCTTTAAAGCTAAACCAATAAATTACTGCATTCGGTAACCTCGAAATTTTTGATCATAATTTGTTTAGATTGTATTCGAATTTATCATTTTCCCATAATGTAAAGAGTCTTAGTCCTTTGTTCGCTTTTATTTTCGTGGTTATAACAAAAAAAAAAACAAACAAAAAATGTTTTGAGTATTGAGTATTAATTATTTCTTGCTAAATTGCCCCAAATTATTTCGAACTAACACGAAAAGTAATGATACATTTTATATGATCAGTTACTCGAAACGGATACATTAAGTTTTGATTTCAGTAAATTTCAATTGATTTTTGGGACGCGGTTTCTCATAAAGATTATTTGAATTATTAAAATATTGGGGTAATTTAGAAATTAATAATTAGTATACAGATTCTATTTAGTAGACACAGAAAGCGCTCAATAAAAAAAAAAACTTAGGTACCATCATTTATGGCTAAAGAACTTGAAACAAGCTTTTAGAAAGAAATCAAATTCACCGTCGAATATATTTTAATTAATTTTATCCAATCAATAAAAATCAATTATAGGTCGAAATTTTTTAATTAAAATATTGAGGAAAAAAAAACAAACAAAGAATATAAATTTTGTAAAAATTTTCAAGTATACATTCTGTCAGCCATTTTTGTTTGTCTGTATGTATATTAATATATTGATTTATATATATGGCACTAAAAAAAATTGATTTTTTAAGAAAAATTATTAACAAAATATTATACATAACACTTAATTAATTAATTATATAACGAATTATTTTAATTAACATTCGGTAGCTAATATTCCATTCCATTATAAATTCTATGATCGGGTTTATAATCGAAAATAAATCGTATATTCCTTGATTTGAATCCTATTCAAAATTGAAACCTATTCAAAATTGAATAGGAATTCTATAGAAAATAATTTCCTATTCAATTTTCAATAGGATTTTATTTTTCATTAAGGCTGTAAGACCACACTCGAAAATAATTCGCAACTTTCTTGATTGAACTCAAAAGAAAACATAAATGTTCTGAAAATTCTCGTCTTTATAACTTTTTATAGAAAAACCGGTATTAATTTTTAAAGATTTTCCAAAACTAACCGGCATAAAATATGGAATAACGAAAATATGGAAAACTAGCTACCAGATAGAAATAAATTGATATCGAAAATATTGCACATTTATTTTACGCGTGTGAAGAATCTCGCTTAAACATTTTTTCGCATAACGCTCTACTGATTTAATTTTATTTTTGTAATCTGTTATAGAAGATCCACACAAAAATATAAGAACATGTAAATTGCATTTTTAATTTTTTTTTTATTAACAAATTCGCCATTAAAAAAAACAAAAAACACTTAATTACAAATTTAAACACTCGACAAATAATACATGAAATTGTAGTATATTTACTATTATCTTCAATTTTTTAAGTCGGTGCTAGTTTTTTTTTTAATTATTTATGTTATATAAAATCTCAAACAATTTTTCACTTGAATGGATATTCACGATTTAATTTTTTTCTTCTAAAAATTTTTATGGGACAATCTTAGGAAAAATAAATTCGTCCACAATTTGACAACAAAAAACGTAGAACATAGATAAAATAAAAATACATATAGACGAATCTAGAAGCTCCTTTTTTTTTTTTTTTTTTAATTTGAAGTCGAAGAAAAAAATTAAATCGATAGAATGTGATGCGAATAAAACGGCTAAATTGACACGATTATATTTAAATTAATTACTTTGAACACAAATTACGTACGCTCGTTTAAAGACTGTTCTGCATAGTTGAATACTCGAGTGTCGAATAGTCGTACGAAAGCGTATTACAAGCTATTTTTGACATTTATGCGACAAAAATAATTGCAGCATATGACGATTATCCGACTATCGTAGAACTATGTAGAACGGGTACTAAACAAATAATTATTGCATTTAACATTTATTGGTAAACAATTGACTAAAAAAAAAACCTAAGAATATTCATATACAACGAATAAGATAATACACCTTATTAAAAATTGTTTTCAATTCTAATTTTAGAGGCTCCTCCATTTCGGTGATGTGGTTCAGATTATGTACTCTTTCGCAGATGAGCTACAGAAAAGATCCATTTCGACTAAAAGATCTCAACTTTACATAGTATACGAATATTTTTCAAATTAAATCAATTGATGAAAAAATCATTTGGAATTATAAATAAGAATCAAAATTGATAATCGATGAATTCTAAAATTATAATTAACAAAAAAAAAAAAATAAAAATAAACTAATATTTTTGAACTCTCATGGTGTCGAATCATTAGAAGTAGAGAGAGAGAGAGAGCATACGATGCTGCTGGTGGTGGGGATGATGGTATTAATTATGTAACCATACCAACCCAAACATGAAAACCAATACAATTGATAAAATCATTTATTAAAAATTTACGATCCTCAATTGTTATATCCGATGGTTCTAATTGAGCTGGTTCTCTATATGCAGCATATAATTCCTGAAATCAAAAATAAATTGTATAAAATTCAATGCTTCCTCGTCTGTTCCCGTAAACTTTGTTCTTGTAAAAAAGTAAAGTAAATTTTTAGATTAATCCACTACTGCAGTACGTCGACTTGGTCCTTGTGAAAAAATAAACTTCCTTTGAGGCACCGCCATATTGTATTGACTTTATTTCAAATAATTTTCAACATCGAACTAGTAGAACATGAGATATTGAAGGCTCCAAGGATTCTACTTGTACACATGCGTATGTTGAACTGAATCTGCGTGCGCATTTAATCTATACGGTGCACACCTTAAAAGATAAAAAATGAAATTTAAAAAAAGCGATAACTTACTCTTTGACCCGAATGTAAATTCATGGACAACATCATAAAGGCACCCGAATATCTAGGATGTAACACAACATAATGTTGTACATTACCATCCGGTGATACAAAATATCGATGTTGATCCGTATATTTGGCTGTTAGAATTTTTGCAAATTGTTGAAACCATGATATCGGTTGTTTCATTAATAACGGTTTTAGTAACGGTTCAATGTCACTGATTTTCTCCAATCGTGTTAGATCACGCAATTCTATAAATTCGGCATACGTTAATTGATTGGTTTCTGGTTTCGATACCAATTTATTCCATAATAAATGTGTACGACAATGGACCATGCCACGTGATATCATATTCTTGATTTTGGTTCGTGTTGTTTCTGCGCATGTATGAATTAATTGTTGCATTAATTGTTCATGCGATGAATAATATCCTAAATAATTCACTGATTCTTGTCTAAAAAACAAACAACAACAACAAAAAAATCAATCAAATCAAATTAAACCAACAAATTTATAATTTTTAGTCTAAAATAAAATATACCATTTGGTAGTCTAAAATAAAATATATTAGTCTAAAATAAAATATACCATATACCATAGCTATAAAATCGTATATTTGCTGGAACGTTTCAGGTTACTTACCTAATTTGTAGTGTCAAAGGTATTTTCGAATCTTTTTCAGTCGATCCAACATTTAAAATTGTATTATCCTGTGGGAAATCCGAAAAAATTTCATTTAAATTAAAATTATCGGCTTTATCCGTATCCGTTGATTGTGAATCGGTTAAAACCGATGTCACTTCCATCGTAACACTATCATCTTCAATCATTTCTTGTGCTAACGATGTATTAATCTCTGAATCGGTATTCGGTGAACGTGTCCGTAATTTTGGTGGATATTCCGATTGAGAACTGGTTGAAGTAACCGTACGAAATTTACCAAGTGTACGTTCAACTTCTGGTTTTGGATAGATTTCGTGGCGTGATGTTAATATTAGATAATATTTCAGGTACAGAGTGTTTTCGCTATTAATGTTCGGTTGATCATCGTAATAAGAAACAATTAAAGTGATATCCAAATCACCGGTATGTTGACGATCCTGAGAATCTTTGTATGAAAATGGCGGAGAACTTGTAACTTCTACAAGCACGTATTCATTTTCTGCTAAATTAATGATTTCATTTTCACCGCTCATCGAGTACGTGGTCATGTGGTAATGTTTTTCATGGCTCAATAAATAATCGTATAATTGTTTTGGATTTGTTTTTAAATTATTTATTGGGATAATTTCTGGAAGAAAACAGTAAATATTAAATATGGACGAAAGAAAAAGCTTAAGAATTATTTTTTTACCTGAGAAAACTAAATTCCGTGCATAATTTGGTCCCTTTGAATAGTATTTCATAAAATCATCTAAAAAATTTGTTAAATGATAACCATCACATAATTTTGCTTCTTCGGCTAAATCGTTTGAGACATAGCTGTGCACGCTACGAAGATGAAAATCGTACGCAAATGAATGCACATGCATTAAAACTTTGATTCGATCACATTCGTCCAAGAAGCTTAAAATAAACTAAAAACACAACAACAAAAAAATAATTAATATTAAATTCAAATCCAAAGGTATTTGAAAGTTTGGAAGCCGATGAATTGGAGGCAAATGAAAAAAAATATGATCGAGGGAGCCTAATAATAGGAATTAATTGCCATAAACCAGCCTGAGCCTGTTATTTAGTGTCAGGCAATTCAGTCCCTCGAAGCATTCAAGAATAATCGATTGGAATCTTTAGACCTTAAGGACCTGAAGAACAGCCTGGTTATCTGATAACACACTGATGTGAGCACCACATCGGCTTCAAAATTCCTGAGATCCAAACATTTAAGATAAAAAAAAACAGTTTCGATAGAAACAGTTTCGATAGGAATATTTTGGATAGAAAATCATAGAAACAAAATTGAATACCTGATTCATAGATTGTCGTGACGTTTTATTTTGGATTCGTTGACATTCCAATGTATATAACTTGGCAATAAAAAATGGTTCCGAAAAGAACAGTTCCAATGCTAAAATTCCACCTAACATTGATTTTTGTAAATAACTAACGTTTGTTTTCGTAACGGATGGTGGAACAGAAGCACCAGACGAATTTTGAGCAGATTGTTGTTGTTCCAATTTCGAGTTGTTCGTATTTTTTGATGTTGATACAGTATGATTCATATCAAAGTTGCCCACAATTTGTATTGGTATAAAGCCCAATGTTTGTAAATATTGTTTATACTGTTGAAAGAAGCTTGCACACAATTGCTCATGCCATTGTTCATTTTGACTGGATGCAATTACATCACTTACGGTTAAGGGCATTAAGGAATGATCTCGTGTTGCAGCTGATTGTAAACGCCATTTTGGTAAGAATAAAAATGGCGTATGACAATAATGTATGACACGTGACTGTTGTCGTAATAATTGTATTTTGTATGCTTCACTTGTTATTTGTGTGGTTGCGCCGCGTGATTGCCACATTGAATGCAATTTCTTTTGTTCCTCTACAAAAATAAAATTCACTTAATGGTCACAATATCGAAACGAAAATTTATTATAAATCCAGAAGAAAAATTTTCCCTGAAAGTAGAATTAAAAAAAAAAATTGTTAAGAAAAGTTGAATGAACGTACCGATAAATTTTCTATCATATTGTCGTAATTGATGTAATTCTTGAACACTGCGAACAATTGGATCTGAACTATAGATGACCTTATGACCAATAATTGACATATTTGTATCACGAAATGTTTCTAACATGTTTGAATTCGAATTGACGGCATTCTCTGATTGATCAGTCTTTTGACGATGTGTCGATGAACCAATCGATGGAAATCGTGCAACAAATTCAGGTTCGGTTACATTAGGCATGTAAGAATTATTCTGTGTCTAGAATAAATCAAATCGTTATTTTCAAATATAATACAGGAGAAAATGATGCTTCTATGAAGGAAAAATGAAACGCCGATCGTAGTAAGTCAACTTTTATGTCAAGTATTTCATGATTTAGCTTATTTTTTTTGACGATTGGGTTTTCATTTTTCCCTTGAAGTCTTATGAAAATCGCTACTTACCAAATTTTTTCGAATTATTGGTTGATTATGGAACAATCCTAATTTCTGAGAGACCACAGAATTAAAAACACTAACTCGTGCATTTAGCCACAATCCTAAATTTTCACCATGCGATATTAATTTATCGAATCGATCTTTTGACCAATTGTATGCATAAAATGTTATCTAAAAAACAAAAACAAAACAAAAGTATTATTAAAGAGCGAAAATTTTTAATTGGACTTGGAACTTACATTATGACATGTAACTGAAACGACTAATAAACGTTGTCTCGTAATAATTAGACCATTTTCATTATACGGACTAAATTTTTGTAATTCTTTGTTCGATTTTGGTTCAAGCATATCTATATTCGCATTTGGATGATTATACGATGCCTTCCATTGTTCAAAATTACGACCAATTAACAAGCAATATTTGGAATATTGACGAGCATCAAAAGGTACAAAAATGACTTGTGCATCGTCATCTTTTGTACACTGTTCAGAAAATGATTTTGTTGTAATATCAGCTGTATGCGATTTTATAAATCGCTGTAATTCAGCTAACATTGTATCCAATGGATGTGACATAGCAAGTGTGACGGTATGCTTTGTGACCGATGGCACTTTGATATTCACAGCAAATTGCATCCATGGTTTCATTATTACTGCGTACACTTTATGAAGCATTCCACCATCACCGGTTTCATATTGATTATCAACTTTAGGTGTACTTTTCGATTCGATTTCCGCATCGGATAAACTTTTATGTAGTGGTAAGTTTTTTTTCAAACCATCTAACGATTGGGGTTGATGTGCGATTTGAGTTTGTTTTACGGTTCGTAGTAAATTCGAAAATGTCGTATTGTTATTTAAATTTAGGTAGAATTCCTCGATTTCAAGATCAGCTGGTATTGGAACACATAACGGAGTCGCTAATTGTTGTTTCTCCATGATTAGATCCCACATTGCATGACTGACAGCGGCCCTTAAACGTGAACTCAATGTTTCAATATTAACTCGACCTTTTGACCATATTCGAAATTCCACAACCAACGATGTTGGTCCCATACTATCGGGATGTACGGCCTTGGTTGATACACATTCCTCGAAATTGTCTAAGGTCATATTAAAATTTAAACTGATTTCGGTTCGAGATGCTTTTGGTACGTTCGTAAGGAATACAAATGCGATGCAAGCAATTCCACGACTTCCGGATGCTGCACTTTGATTATACAGGAAGATACTTTTCTCATTTTCACGTTTCACATGTTCGGGCTCCGTCCAATCACGAAAATGTGATGAAGCTGATGTACTTGTATACTTTGGAATGTGTAGGAATTGGAGTAAATTTTGTTGAAGATAATATTGCATTGCGTCCAAATAGTATGCGGTGTGATATTGTAGTGAAAACTGAAAAGGAAAATTCAAATTATGAATTTTAAGAGCTTTCCTTTCCCCTAAGAAATCTCAGGCAATCAGGAAAAATTTTAAAGAATTAAAATCCATAACATTTTGTATTCCTGATTTTCTGAGCTGTAAATTTCCCTACGATTTAACTTACTCGTAAAATATTTTCTGGTGATTGATGCGGTTTCTGTAAAAAATGTACATCTTCCTGATTTAATTTACACATTGGATTCCGTTCCAACATAATGGATAACAATTCCAAAACGGCATCATCAAGTCGATTCTGTAGCACTTGTACTAAATCATTGGTAACATCTCTTCCAGCGCCCGTAACACCATGCACTTTTAATGTAATCGTATCTTCGGGTGGTAAACTTGGACCATTACTGTTGGCCGCTGCTTCTTGACTCTCTTTTTCACCAAACGATCGTACTCTAGGTCGAATATCGTTCACTGGATACGTTCCATTCAAGTTATTTGGATTCTGTTTGGGTGCACCAATCGGTAAAGACGCAATTGATGGACTACGCGTTACCAGTCCAATACTTTCCTCTGTAGATGATGCACTACGTGAATTTCGCATACTTCCACTACTCACATTTTCATCTAGACGTAAATAGAATACGTTCGATGAATTATCACGATACACAAACATATTATTACGATTCACCACCGAAAATTTACTAAGTATAGTACGTAATGCTTGGATACCACGCGACAATCCTGGCCGCACATTGTTACTAGTTTTCAGACGTGGATGTAAACTAAAATGTGTTTCCCAAACAACGGCGCATGCAAAAAACCCTGGCATATATTTTAAGGATGCTTCTAAATATGCAACTTGTCCACGCATGTCATTTGTTTCCACAACTGGTGCATCTAAAAAAATTAATAAATAATTTAATTTTTAGTGACTAGATTTGCGTATTGACTGTTCGGGTTGGGCAAACTTAAGCCATAAAGATTCCATAATATTAAAATTATTTGGAACTGTTTAAGAAGTACAGGAGCGATTTCAAATAATTCAATAAAATCTTTACATACCTTCAACACTTTTTAAACGAGCCAACGATGCATTTCGTGTCATTATTGGAGTTGTGGTCTGTGAATTCCAATCGGGTGTAACTTCTTCGGCTTCTAGTAATCGATCACACGTTCGTGTATCATGTAACGATTGTAATAATAAAAATTGATTGACATGTTTACATAATGTTTTGATCGCCGATATTACAGAACGATTTACGGCTAAATATCCGCTCACTTGCATTTTATGTAACTCCAAAAATCTATACAAAAAAAAAAAAAAAAATTATGACAAAATCATTTGAAACACTCTGTATTAGACTTAATCAAATAAAATACCTGCAATGAAAGTAAACGGTGACAACATCTTCGCTAACTTTCATAATCATCCAAAAGTTTGGCAAAATATTTCGACGTTTATCCAAATCAAGTAGCCAATCGTTATCCGTATTTAAATCACATTCTGAAATCACAATAAATATGTGAGCAGCCATAAATATGAAAGTTGATTTGTGAGCTTTATGACTAAAGAAAAGCACGTACCTTCAGTGAAACTGGATTGCAGATGAGTCAAAGATTGATAATTTGCATCCGATTCGATCTCGTTTAAAATATCCAACATTAAATCTTGTACTTCATTTAAAATTTTCTTTTTTTCACGTTCCTCAATTTTAAATTGTTTTCGTTTGGCCTCACTGTTGATGCTACCACGATGTTGTGGTCGTTTTGAATCTAACGATGATATTGTTGGATAATCTTTCGCCAAAAAATAGAAATCACCTTCTTTCACCAATTTATAATCGGGTACCGGTAATTTACGAAACTCATGTAAAAATCGTCCCAAACTTTCACTGGGTCCATACACAAAATTGAGTGTGACCAAATCTAATTGTCCAGATGGTTTATTGATGCTGTTGGTGACGTGCTCGGTAACTTCTTGTAATGTTTGTTTTGTAACTGGTTCCATATCTAATAAAGCTGTTACGATTTCGTCACGTAATTGCCATTTGATTTCTTCATCTAAAGTTGTAATCGCTTGTGATTGTTGATAAATTACTGGATTTGGTGTATCGAGATTTTCCACAGATCTAATTTTATCCATAAAAATTTCATAAATACAGAAAAATTATATAAATCTTATAAACCAAATTTATTTCGAGGACTCAAAACAGCTTTTAGATGAAAAATTACACAGAAAATTAGCGCGATTATTCGAAAAAACTATTATTGAGACGTGGAACTTAATTTCAAAACCTATCCTTCTCTGGAGGAGGGAAAATCAAAGCCTAATCGTTGAAAGATAAAATTAAACATCAAAAGGATGAGTTGATGCGCGTTACAGTAACAAAATTAGCCCAATATTAAAATTACTAGTAACAAAATGATAGTACAGATTTCGATTTGTAAAATTCTATTTTATCCTTCTTTCGCATCCTATCCAAAAGCCAGTGATCTGACAAACCGTGGCTCATCCATTGAGACAAGCAGTTATCAAAAAAGAGCAATGAAAGATGAAAACATCGGTTGAGATCAAATATTTGAATGTTTCCAAAAATCGTTTTTTATAGAATTATTGAACTGTTCCAGAATAAATTTTCTCAAAAAATTGCGTAACTCGACAATAAAATTTTAAGAACGTTTGCATCAATTTTAAAACTGTTGATCCATTTTTTAGAGACTGTATAATTTTTGTCGAGATACTCAAAACTTACTCAATTAAATCTGAATGTATGCTACTATCCGAATTAAAACTATTCCGTTGCACTGGACTGGTTGATTCAAAGGATGTTGTCCTGGTGTGTGATATGTCACTATCTTCCGATTCATTCTCGCCAATTTTTGGTAATGTAGAGCATACAATGTCCAAATTAATATTTAACTCAGATAATTTAATTGTATCACAATTATTACGTAATTCATAGATAATTTTCGCTAAACATGTGGGTAAAACTCGTATCGGTATTGATCCAATACCATTTACCGTACAATTGAAATGTAGAAATAGTGGTGTTGATATTTTATCTAAATATTCTGGATCGATTAGATCTTCGTAGCATGATGCTTCGTTTAATGATTTTTTTATATCTTTATTGATGATAATTGGAGAATCTTCACTTGTGCTTAAATCACTCCAATTTTCACTTTCACTGTCATCAATCTAAAAAAAAAAAAACCATATTTATTCCATCGTTACGGATCCAAATTTTGATCTGGTACTTTCTTACTTACATGTTTATCCACTTTAATAGTTGGCGAACAAAAATAAATGTTGGAATTTGATGGAACACATTGAAATGTTTCTTCAACAGTTTTCGAAAATTTTTCCTTAATCATTGCATGTAGATATCGTAAATCGTAGCATGCATTCGTTTGAAATAATTTCGTTGTGGTTATCACACTCTCTGAATCTTTGTACTTAACATGACCACATACAGTCTGAAATCCAGAGTTCAATTAAAATAAAAATTGCATTTCAAAAACTTAAAAAAAAATTTGGGAACGATTGATCCTAAAGGCCCCATCCCTGCAACTTCCCGTTAATTCCATACCTAAGCACTTAAAATTTAACATATTATAATATTTTTGAGCTTGATTTTTTTGCAAAACGGGGTAATAAAACCAATAAAGTAAAAAAAAAAAATCACTTACCGTAATATATTTGGTAATATCGATACTAACGACAGTATTTTCACAAAGATCAACTGCCGCCTGGACATCAACACTTTGGACGGGATAGTTTAAATGTAACGATTTAAATGTACAAGCTACAAAACAATTGGAATGTGCTGAGATAATCATACGACATGCGCGTCGTAAACTTATTTTATCTAAAACAAAAAAAAAATCGTGATAAGGAGTCCGTTGTTTCCTTTGGCTCTCCCTGGGTCAGAAAAATCCACCACATGCATATATAGAAGATAATTTTGGTAAAAGACCCCGTTATATAAGTAGACAAAAACAAGTAAACTGTGTCCAGATCAGAGCCAACACAGAAAATTCAAATCCAAGCAGTCTAAAAGTGACTTCCTGTACAATTCTTCTGGTGCAAATCATACGGATAGCGTTTTCATCGTTCTGCAACATGCCATGGAAGATTTGAGCACAGAACAAGATGGAATGGTAATCAATTAAGAAAATCTTAGTTCTAGAAGGATCTTAGTGCCGGTAAATAGATAAAGAAAAAAACTAGGAAGACGCAAATGATGTAGAAATAAACCCAAAGATCCGTATGATAGTTTTAAGAACCATGATGACCTATGATCGATTGCAATTAATTAAACCAACATGATACAAACCTTCAACTTTATCATTGTCACCGCTAATTTTTTTCGAACATTCATCGATATCCTTCAAAGAATCATCCTGATAGCCCACAATATCGGTGGCACCTTTATACGTTCGATCTTCAACAATATCCCGTAATTTTTTCTCGACATGATTCGGTGCACTGATAAAACTATTGATCAGAATTGTCGATGAACAATCGTAAACGAAAATCGGTAAAATTAAATTTTGATTTGTGATCGATTGATTTTGATGCATCGATGAATTTAATAAAATTAAATCGCGTACACTCGCTGGTATAAATGTTAACAAAACATGTTTATCGGTAACACCTTTTATAAAACATCGCCATAATGGAAAATTTTTACGTTTTTCGAATTTATCATTATTTAGAAAATCTTCATGTAGCCATTTTGGTTTTGAATCTAAAACAAAACAAACAAAAATTCAAATAATACATGGAAAATTTAGTTTATCATGCATAACCCAAAATTATTGGTCCAATGAATTATATTTTTCCCAGGTCCCAGGTTCGATAAATCCACAAAAATGGATACCTGAATTTTCTAACACTACAGAACATCTAGGATAAATCTAAGTTCCAATTCGATCAATTGGTTTTTAATTTCATTTTTCTTAAGAAAGGTAGATTTCAGATCCCGAAATACTAACTAGCTACTAAATGCTACTTTTGCAAACAGTTTTCATAGCTAATATTTTTAAGATCAAATTTTGTTTTTAATTAACCAAAATCACTATATTAGCGTCTAGACTTGGTTGAGGTGTCCCGAACTCAACACTTTAGTGTTGTATTTTATCAATTGACGACTGGACTTTTATTTTTCCTCAAAAAAAAAAAAATGATTTGAGATTTTGGAATACTAATTTTTTATTTTGTTATCTATTAACAAACTAGGCACTAATTGGGAAACAATTTTCGAAGCCAATAGTTTAAGGCGATAATTTTTACATCCTTCTTTGAGGAGAAAAAAAAACCATAAAAGTTCCAAGGTTCGATTGGGCACGCTCAACCTACTCTATGATATTTCATATTATCTTTCGAGGATCGGGTTTTAATTTTTCACTTAGAAAAGCATAATTTTTCTAATTTTTTTTGTTGACCATCACAAATCAAAATAGCAGTTGAACCAATTTTTATAAAAATTATTTCGATTACTTACTTTCATTTAAATGTTCAGTAGATGAATTTTGCTCTTCACGCCTTAAAACTAATTGCAAAAAGAATTGTGAATCAGATTCTTTCATATACAAGGATTGATCGTTCAATTTTTGTAAATGTATAAATAAGGATTCTAACAATAGTAAATTTGGTGTTTTAACATTTGTATCACAATTATTACTATCGAATTCCAGAAATGTTGAGAATAATAATTTCGCTTGACGACATTTTGGTAATATATTCATTAGATTAAACGCAAATGGTTTTTTATGGATACGTTCTTCGATTATTGGAAATGCTAATTGGCTGCAAAAAAAACAAAAATAAATAATAATAATTTATTTTATACAAATGATACAAAATTCATGTAAAATTGGATATTTGCTTAAAAAAAGAATCTTTCAGAAATTGCCCAAATTTGTGTGTGATCGAAGAAGCAATTTCTCAATCGCAAGTTGAGATTTGCTTTCGAAGGTTATATGTCATCAATCTTGAGTAGGGTCTGATAAGATAATAATAAGGGGAAAACCGTAGCTGCATTCCTTGCACCTAGATCTTTCAGAACTCTCCATCACCTGATGGTCGGAATACCTTCTGGCTCAAGGTGTAGAGAAAGAATCCCCCGGAATAGGTGATGCTATAGGATTATCAAAAAGAAAATTTTTGTTTAAAATTGTACCCTGTAATTAGGCAAACTACAATGAGACATCACGCATCGAGTCGAGCACAATTTAATCATGTATTAAAATGTACAGTGATAGCAATGTCGAATTACAGGGGGCGCCAGATAAGACGGGGACTTTCTTTGAAAGCAACGCATAATCCATGTAGATAAGGAAGGAAGCTAAGCAATTACTATCAAAAAATCTCAAAATTTCCTTGTATGTAATTTTCCATAAAAAAAACACGGATATTTCCAAAAACTTAGATTTTGTATTGGGTATTCCCGATTTTGTGAAAATGATGTAAACTGGTCCGGATGAGATTAGTCAAAGTAGGAAAAAATTATTCAATCACTCTCATAATTTTTTTTTTTTAAAAAGATAGCCGTAAACTCTTATAGCTACAGCCAAATTTAAACTTTTTAATATTTTTATCCGATTTGAATAAAAGCTGAATCAAATAAAACTTTCCCTTAAATTCTTTCCCAATTTTATTTTCTTTGGTTGGAAAATTTCCAGTTGAAAAATCACTTATCAAATGATTTATAATCCTTTTCAAAATCCTTATCAAAAATGGACTTTGTAGTAATTTTTTTTTGATTCAGCTTCGATTGATAATAAACACTTAATTTGAATTGGTGGAAAGAAAATATTATAATCCAGGGAAAACTACTACAGAAATTGTTTTGAATTGTTAAATTTCGATGTGATTTTCATCAAAAATTACTCAATTTTTCTAACTAGAACAATTATTTTCATGGAACAAACGAATCAATTTTCATGAAAGATTATTTTTCAGTGTCCAAATTTTGATGAATCCAAACTGTATGGAATTTTTTTATGAAATTTATATTAGAAAATTTAGAAAATAAAATTACCAGTCTTCTTTTAAAAAAATTGAATTTGTTGAAAATTGATAAATATGAGCTTCGGGATGTGTCTCAATAAAATACGAATGTTGTCTATCATGATGAAAATGAATATCCGAGGAAATTTGATACTGATATTGACGTTTTTGATGGCACATTAAACTTAAATGTTCCACGGTCAATAACGATGAAATACATTTTGAATCAATATTTCCAATCTGAAATTTTTTTTTGAATATAAAAAAATTATTTACCTTAGCGAAATAAAAACAAAAAAAACTAAATCTTAAAACCAAATATTTATTTGAACAAAATATTTTTTTTTTAGAAATACAATAAATTTTAACCAAACAAAATTATTTAAGGGGGATTGAAGATATTGAAAAATTTGGACGAAGTTGGAGGAGTTGAATCTCACTTTTAAGAAAAATCAAAGTGAAGAGACCACTTCTCCACTTAATCCCTATTTTTCGAATAGAAATTTCCCCACAAACAAAAAAAAAACCAGGTGATGTTTATTATTTTCCATGTGCCGATTTGAATAAAGCTGAAAGCTGGAAGAGTTAGATCTGACAAATTTAAGTAATCTTGTCTAGATCTTCACTTCCAACTCATAGCCATATTCTACCCAAAAATTTGAATTAATCCAAAAAAAAAAAACACTTAATTATACACTGGCCACATTCATTTTTTTTTTTACAAATTTCCAACAAGGTCTATCTAACTACGTTTGATAAGCGCGATTCATTTCAGGTAAACTCTGATAGATAACAAATGGCTTTGTTATCTAAATTTACTTAAATTATCACAAAAAAAAAAAAAAAAAAAAACAAAAAAAATGATCCACACCATGTTTAAAAATATAATTTGAACGCGCAACGCATCACAATCCAAAAGTAAATTAAGTTTACGAGGATTGTGGAGTGAGATTTGATTGTTCGATTGTGAATCAAAAAAAACTATTGAATTCAATATTGAAAATCGATTGATTTATATAGTCGATTTCAAATTTAGGGTTGGGCTTTCGTTTCATTTCGTGAAAGGTTTTTCGCGTTGTATTTAAAAAAATAATAATAATAATAATAATAATAATATATCAAGTATTTACTTTAATTATTGATTCAATTGGCCAATAGCAATAATTTTTTTTTTTCATATCTATTTTAGATATTAGAAATTTATTTACAGGTATCACCAGACTTATCTTCGATTTTGATAACATCCCTACCCTTGCGTTCTATCAATCGAATCAAAATTCAATTTAAACATTTTTTATTTAGAAATGATTTAAATTCATTGAAATTCAAATAAATTTATTTTTAGAATTTTTTTTTTTTTTTGTTGAGGTTTTGGAAAATTATTTTAAGAAGTTTATTTCTGGTTTAACTCACATTTCTAGATCAATAAATTTTTTTGGGTATTTAGAAAATATCTACCCACAGCTGTTAGACAGACATAAAGGAGTGTGCTTCTAACAAGCTGTAGAATTAAATTACATGTAATATATATTATGTTTCTTTCAATTCAAATAACTTCAAAAATAGATATACAAAAATGTTTGCAAATTTGTTATGCAACAATATTGACATGAAAACAATAGGGGGGGGGTTAATTCGATTTTATATTTAAAAATGTTTTTTCGAGAAAAACTCTTCGATAAGCTCTCCGTTTTCAGGTCAATATTGTGCTTACCACAATTCAAAATATTTGTTTTTGAGTTATTTGGGTGAAAAAATTGAGAGATTTTTACATAATACAGGGTGCTTCAGTATTTTGTTTCAATATACCTTAAGAGCAAATTTGCTGTTTCTTTTTTATATAGATTTTTTGACTCCAAATTGAATTTTTCTAAACCAATAAAACCGTTTACCTTAAATAATTTGCGCTTATCAAACGTAGTTGGAAATTTGTAAAAAAAAAAAAAAAATTTGGCCAGTGAATTCAGTGTTGTTTTTATTTTTTGGATTAATTCAAATTTTTTTTGGGTAGAATATGACTATGGAAGTGAAAATCTGGACAAGATTACTTAAATTTGTCAGATCTTTCAACTTGTTTCAAATTGACACATCAGAAAATAAACATCGCCATTTTTTTGGGGGGAATTTCTATTCAAAAAAATTGAGATTAAGTGGAGAATTGGTGTCATTTTGAACTTTCATAAAAGTTTTTTTTTTTCTAATTTAAAAAATTTTCCCCATGTATTTCGAATAAAACTTCAAAAATAATATTGAGGGGGAAAAATATATTTTTTTTAAATTTGGGTGGAGACGAGAACTGAAATTAAGGAATTTTTTCTGACGATTGATTTTTAAAAGGATTTTATATATAAATTTCGAGGTATGTTTGTAATGAAATTTTAAAAAAAAATTAATAATCGTTATATAATTTATTGATTAGTATTGAAGGTTGATTTGTTGATCAATTAGTAATTATCAAAATACTAGATATATTTGCAAAATTAACCAAACATTGTATTTTTAAGATAAGCATTATATTTAGTCATAGTTAGTCATTGCACTAATTGACTGATTCTAAATTTTGGATATATTTCACATCAATTTTGAGTATATAAAAATAACTTCAAATCCATGTTTATGAAGTAAAGACGCTTCAATTGAAATAAAAAAATTTTTAAAAAAAATTTAGTCAAATAGTCTAAAATCTCGACGGTATTATTTTTACGATTTGAGACAAGTTCTCTACGTTTTGGCAGAACACAAACTTGCATGTCATCAGCGTTTATACATTTGAAAGGGATAAACAATTTTAGCTACGTCCAAAACGGTACGAGACAAAAAAAAATTTCGAATAAAAATTTTATGCTATACAATTTTTATTTGAAACTATTATTTAAAATTTTTACCCATTTTGACCCAATTGCATCAAGCCCAAGAGCTACCAGTCTATAAATTCAATTGATAATATTAAATAATATGCTTTAGGCAATTTTTTAAGCTTTTTTGTAATATACATTGCATAACAATTACAGAAAATTAGAAGTATTACTTATAATGATTTGGGTAAACCCTGAATTTATTTTTTAAATAGAAAATTTTAGGGATTAAAAAAAAAAAATTTGATAACATTTTTCAATTCCGGTCAAAAGTTTTAACTTGAAAAAATTGACTAAACAAAAATTGCTCATAACTTTTGCAAATGCTCAACAATTTTTGATGTTGAGAAATCGGGTCATTTATGTGTAAAATTTTCATAAAATGTTGGGGAAATATTCTTATGTGAAGTCCCTATGAAATCACTATTTTTTTCCCTCAAGAAAAAACTGAATTGAGATTATTAAGCATTTTCAAAAGTTATTTGTAAAATGTGTCGTCAATTTATCCCAAAAAATTAACTGAAAAATGCAACGCTACCTTCCGAATTAAAAATTACAGAAAGAACACACAAAAAAAAAATCAATAAATGCAATTTTATGTCTAAAATCGAATTTTTGAAAATAAATTTTTGAAAATAAGTTATTTTTTAATGGTGGTTTTTGTTGTTGAAGATAAATTAATTTATTAAAAAAAAACGTTACAATTATAATTTAAATAAATACATTTACAGGTAGGTTCTTAGGTGTAAGGTGTAAAGGTGCAGTCAGTCAGTACAGCCAGCACCTTGCTTACAACATATTTATTTAGTTACTGATAACAAATAAATCATCATAATTCATAAACCTACATTACATTTATTTGTCCAATTTTACTTCAACAGTGTTGTCAAATTTAATAAACTAAACACGTGAAGATAACAACACTAAACAGTCTTAAGTTGTTACGTATTTTTGAAAGAGACCTCTCAATGGCTTCATTAATAAAGTCCAATCTGTAATGTAATATTATTCATTGTATTTGTTTTTTTCGCCCAAAAATGACTTAAGAAATAGTTGTTATCCAAATGCTATGAAATTTCGTATGCACAATATTTGCATGAAAACGGAAAGCTCTTGCCGAAGAGTTTTTCCAGAATGAAAAAAATACGATATCTGTGGCTCCTTAATTTTTTTTGAATTTGGACAATATAAGCTCCAAAATAAGACAAAAATGATGAATAACAATTTTCGAATTTTCGAGTTATTAATGAGTAGTTTAATCACAGGTTGAACGTAGGGGCCAAAAACCAGCCCGACTTGTGCAAACTACACCCCACAAATACATGGATTAATAACAGTCGAAAATGGCGTACATGTATTTTGAATAGCGGTATTAAATATACAAGTGTTGATTTCTTTTAAACGAATTAAATTTCAGTTATTTGTACTTGAATTGTGTTTAAATTAAAATTTAACAAAAAATAATAATTAAATCTTGTGACATGTTGTAAATTGTGACGTATTTATGTTGCCATAAACACGATAATTTCTAAAAAATAAATGTCGATAACTCGAAAAATAAAAAGGAAAAATCGAAAATTGGTATTCTTCATTTTCGTCGTATTTTGGCTTGGTTTACCAAAATTAATAGAGTCAAATCAAGGCGTCGTGGATATCGTAATCTCCACATACACGTTAGTGATTTATAATTTAACACCCCCCCCCCCTCCCCAAATATTTCTAAGAATCATATTTGTCATTTCAAAAAATGTACGTGAGACCGTGACTATGACAGTTATCTTTTTAAAACACGCAAATAAAAAAAAAAATCTTATTAATTTCTGAGTAGTTTTTAATTTTTGTTATCAATAAAGAAATATAATTTTTCTTATCAAATTTCAAATAATTGTTAACTTACAATCATTGGGTGTCCACACCACACCACACCACACACACAAACCGAATTTTATGTCCTAAGTCCTAAATTCAAAACATTCAACTTTTTCCCTCTGGGGTGTGTGAAAATTTTCTATCCTGACTACCAATTGCATCTTCTTGTTAGGTTTTTTTTTTGGAGTTACCTCTAGTCTAAACTTTCCAGATTTTTAATATCGTTGTCACTATGCATTTTTAAGAGATGTTAGTCGCATATAGAAGTCTTTGGATGGATAAAATTAATGGAACCTGATTTTGATTCAACCAAGTTTGATTGAAATAATTGATGGCGTGGCGTGGCTTTGGAGTTTACCTCTAGCCTAAACAAAATCATACCATTTTTTCCAGTAAATTCCCTAATATTTCCATGGTTTTTTTAATATTGTTATCACTATGTATTTTTATTCAATCAAGATTGAAATAATACAAAGTTTTATAATTGATAGGGCATGGCGTTATAAATTTAAATTATGGCGTGTCGTTGATGATAAAATACTGAATATTTCTATAAAAATTCTTCACTAATAAATAATTGAATTCAAAATAATATTTTAATAACTTTAGCGGTATTTCATGTTTCAGTTTGAACAAGTTCATTTTTTATTTTTATATTAAAAAATAATCTTGCAAAAACATGAATTGTGTTTTTATCATATTTTAATTATTATATAATAACTAATAAACAAAATTAGCTTCTTTATTAAATAAATGTACTAAAAGATTTTTATAAATAAAATGGACCAAGGTAATTATATTCGAATATTAATTTTACCAGCGTCGGCAGTATTAGTTAAAAAGTATTCGTTGTCGGTCATTGAGACACTTCCTATATAATAATAATATATTATAATTATATAAATTAATGAACTAAATTTGAGATAAAATTGTCGCGAATCATTTTACAAAAAAACCGTTTCAAATTAAATTAAAAACCAATATTTTTTGTCTTTTAAATTTGTCTTTTATCTTTTATGGTTCAAAAGTTGGGTCACGGATTCACTGGACCCAATTAAAATCATTCTTTATATCTAGAGAATACACCACCAAAATTTTCAAGTCACTATTTCTATTCGTTTTCTTTGAGTTGATGACAGACAGGCGGATGGACGGAAAATAGAAAAAATTAAGTATTTATATGCCCCGAGTAAAATAACTTTTAAAAAATGTTGAATTAAATTCATCATCAAATAAAAATCCTTAAATTAAATATTAATTTTACTTATTTGTATTATTTTAAGTTAAGATATCAAAAATAAATAAATATTTTTATTTATCAAATCAAATAATTAAATATTTTATTTTATACTTAAGGTAGTTGTTGCGCATTCAATAGGTTCAGTTGATTTTTGAAAATGAAACTTTTTTAGTATCATTATTTGAAACTCGATAAAACAATAGTAAAAAAGAGATAACGACATACATCTATAGGATATATAACGTACGAGAGAATGAGATAAAAGTATCTATAGGATATAATGTGCGAGAATATGATTTAGAATTCATTATAATAACAATCATAACAATCGTGGTGTATTGTTGTTGCATGTGAATTGTTTATAGAAATATTTCATTATCAATATCATCACAAATACACCCTACAATTATCCTGAAATTTTTTATTTGTCCCCTTATCCATGCAGTTTCACTTCAATTGCGTGTGAACTGCACACATTCATTTTTTTCTTCACGGACTCAAAATAACTTATATGCGATTCCAAAAACTTTTGGCTGTTTAGATCGCGAGATAATCAAGCTCAAAGTTCACGATTTAGAAGGTCACTTTTCTCCATACAAAGCATGTTAAACTTATCGACTTCCCTTGAGTAACCCAAGAACAATTTTGTACATCTTACCCATAATTTGCATGTCTGCATTTAAAACATTAGACTATACTATAAGACTAAAGCCCAGCGCACACCATCAGATTTTCTGATCAGAAAATCTGATGTAACTAAATAACATGTATTTTATATTAGACCCAGCACACGGTAAGATTTATGACATAAGACATCAGATTTTCTGGTCAGAAAATCTGATGGTGTGCGCGTACATATAATGCTGTCTGACGTAGCATCAGAATTCCCTGATCAGAAAATCTTACGATGTTGTCTGATATAGGCCATCTGTTTGTAATTAATAAATATAAAATATTTGAAAGTTCACTGTGGTTCATTGTAAGTATCCGATGATACCCGATGATATGCGCGTCTTTAATATTTTTGTCTGATTTATGATCAGAGTTTCTTATAAGAATTTCTTATAAGACTGTCCGATGTTGTGCGTTGACTTTCAGTAAATCTTACGGTGTGCACTGACCCTAAGTGGGTTTCACGTTACAACTATCTTAAGTTAACTTGACTTAAATAAAGTAATTTTTAAGATAAAATAAAGCATTTAATAATAATATTTTATTTTAAAATAAATAATAAATAAGTTGAAGTTTTAGTACCAACAACTTGAGACTTGACAACTGAATACTGAATACTGATAACAGATAAAGAATACTGATAACTGATAACACCATTTTTTTTAATTGTTCGCATCGTATTTAAATTAACAATAAAATATGTGTCCTAATTTTTTTTGTCACTTGAATACACATTTTCTTTTTGAACCGATTTACATTCAAAACCGGTTTGACCGTATAGAACCGAAAATCCAGAAAACCGATAACGTTATTTATCAGTGATGTAAAAAATAGACGAAAACTCGAAAATTGGTACTCTTCATTTTCAGAATTTTACAAAATTTCGGAATTTCGTTAGTTTCATAGAAAAATTTGGTGTTTATGGAGCTTTTTTATCTATAATATTGAGCTTTTTCCCTATAACCTTCTTATACAAATCATGCTTACCCTATAAAAGCTTGTTAATACAAATTTTTATCTAGAAAATTCCTGATATTACCAAAATTCTTTCAATTTTCTAACCTTCCGTAATTTGTTTACACAAATTATTAACTATCCGTGATCCTCGGTGTTGTCCCCTTTAGGTGTTGAGAGTGTTAGAGCATTTTCTTCAATATTTTTGAAGTTGATTTCAAGATTTAGTTTTTTGTTTTTAAATCAAAATAAATGTAAAATTTATAAATTCAAAAAAAAAAAGACTTACCACTTCAGCAATACGATGATAGGATTCACCTTCTAAATAACTTCTTTCGGGTGGACAATTCGTTACGAATCCATTTTGTGGTTCCACCCATACTTCAGTAACCATTTGTAGTTCTTCAATCGATTCACTTTCATACTCCGTAGTTTCTTCCTCCGAATCACTGCAAAGCAAATAAAAATCGTCAAAAAGACTAAATCGAGACAATTTTTGGATTGATAACACAACTCATCCCAAAGGTCCGAGAGTCAATTTTGTGTATGAAATTTTCAATTTTTTATAAATATTTGACATGCGGCGATTTACTCAAATCAGTAAAACTGAGTAAATGATCTTTAATCGAAGAAAAACCAGTACAGTGCATGGAGCGCTGGGGCCAGCACGAGAAAAAATAGAAAACTGCTTTTTTTAATTGCTTTTTATGAAATATCCGCATTTTTTACTTTCGGAAAATGATTTGCGATCAAAATAGAAAAAGTAAACATCTTTGGAGACATGTTGATTTTTGGAGATGGCTGATGTCTGTAAAATTTATGAATTGAACTCACCTAATTAATTCGTACATTTGATCAATTTTCTTGCAAACAGCATTGTGAGGTGGAAACAGAACATATTGTATGATGCATCGTGGTAATTTTTCACTCTTATCGGAAGAATTATTGTCATCAAATGAACGCATTTCAACTTCTAGAATCATATTTATAATTCCAGAATGACTGTGCGCAAAACTAAAGCCTTCTTTTAATCGCATCCTGTAACAAACAAAATTAAACCTTGAAACTTTCTCAAGATTTACTCAAACTAATCTGTTTAGGGTATGAATTGGATTTCTGGAATTAATTATTGCATTAAACGGAAATAAACTAATCATGTTATTAGACTTTAATTTGGTTTTTCACTATCATGGCCAAAACTGGACGGAGTAGATCAACCAGTAGCCAAGACGATTTTGCTGAGTGATTGGTGGGAAGAAAGGAAGTCAGTGGACGACTGAGCTTCTTCTATTTGGAGAAACATGAAATTCGAACAATTGTCAACAATTGGAACTAATGATTGGCCGGGAATGTCCAATAAAAACGAATTATATTTCCGCACAACCAATACCAATACCAAGCTGCACATGTCTATAGTGACTTGGCAGAAATTCAGAGAGCTTAATTGAAACATCTACCTTATAATCAAAATCTGGCAATTGCCTTTTTTTTTGGACATTGCAAAAAAAAAGATAAGAATTGTCAAAATCGAAATACTTTGGCCAATTTGGGGATCAAATAAAACTCTGAAACCTTTAAAAACTTACTTTGTAATTGTATTTAATATTTTGGCAACAGCTACATGCGATAATTGTGGATTTGTTGGATACGAGACGCCCCAAACCCATCGTCGATGATGCAAATATCGTGATAATGTTGTTAGCAATGCAGCTGTTGTCGGGGCACTTTGTGAATTATTGCCATGAACACTTGACGGTCGTGGTGTATTCGATTGTGATTGTGAATTGGAGTGACGTCGTATATGATTCGGGTGCGGTAAATACGCGTACGGATCAAATGTGGGCTGTGTACCATCTGGAAAAACTACCGTTGTTAAATCAAGTGGCATTTTCTCGTATCTAAAAAAAAAAATTGTGATTAATTCTTGGATTAGACACAAAAAATAAAACTATTTAAAAAAAAATATCTAATCTCACCTGATCAAAATTTTTTCCAATGGTTTTACAAGGATTGTACAGCAAGCGTTTTCCTTGGATTTTGTGGGTGACTTATCGTTATCTTGTAAGGACGCATTCGCTCTAACCGAATATGTTAGTTGTCGCAATTCACTTTTTAAATCATCACAAACCTATGAAATAAACATGAGATTATTTCAATACTCAACATATACAAATATTTATAAAATGTATACCTGATTTCGAACTTGACCGGGTGTTCCAGTAATAAAGGCAAGAATGAGTACAGGACATGGTAGTTTTGATGTAATTCGAATTACACAAAACCATGATGGAGTTTTTTCATCACCACGATATAAGAACTTGACATAAATTTGATTATCGATTAATACAAATGATGCCCAACCGGACAATGTGTCATATAATGCAGCCACGGCTTGTCGACATTGAACCATCTGGAAAATAATCCAAACATTCAATTATTTTAAATACCAACCGAGCTTCCGAATTAGTTTAAAACTTTATGGTAAAAGTTCAGAAAAATAACATAATTAATGAAAATTTTCTAATTCATTGACTAGGTTTTCCAAGATTTTATGAGCAGTAAACCAGAGGATAGTGGACTACAGCCAATAAAAATCTTAATTACGATAGTATTTAAAAAATGGTAATAAAATAGCTGAATAATCCAAGCTTTTATTGTAATATAAAATAAATGTTACTTACAGTAAATCGACCAGAAGAATTGGCCAAATGCAAATGAGCGGGTAGCGGTTGATCATGATGTAAAATAACACAAATTCGATGTATATGAAACCATTTTCGCCAGTGTGTATTTTCTAGCTGACAAATCGGTTGCCAAATTGAACTAAATTTTGGAAATGCTATATCACTAAAAAAAAAAACATAAATTATAATTTCGTTTTTTTTTTTTATAAAAGATAAATTTTTTTCGAACTTGAAAACTTACTTAGCGGCAAATAATCGTTTTGTCGTTTCAATTGTAACATTTGGTAAAACAGTAAAAACCGGCATACCGTTTCGTACACTCTCTGGAAGTATAAACCATATATTGGATGTCGTGAACGAATTAAAATGTTGAGCCATTGGTGTATCAGCTGTTGTTAATTGACTAATAGCCGACCAAAATCGTTCAACGACCGCTTGACGATATGCCGATTTTAACTGTTTCTTGATTGGACACGTGGTATCATGTAGACTTTCATACGGTGCTTTAATGCTGACTTGATAATTGACTAGAGTTTGTATTGAGGGCCATTGTGTTGTTAATGTATATATTAGATATGTATGCGTTCTCCAAGGAAGACTCAACGATATCTCCAGTCTATTATTCTCATAGAAAATACTCTAAAATCCAAAATACAATTTTTTACATTACTTACTTTTTTTTTTTGCTTATTTTAACTAAACAAATTTTTTAATTCAATTCAAACAAAATCTATTTTACATCGGTTTTATAAAAGTTTTATTGCCATTATTGGGCTGTATAAGCAATATTAAAATATAATTTAGCGTATGTAGGTAGAGCCATCTATATACATACAATGAAATTAAAATTGAGCCGTTTGTAAAGTTATCTGTCTTTGAGCATTCAACTTGTTTAAGGATGTTTGGAAGGTATATAAAAATGCTACGAGTCGCTTGAAAATTTAGTAGAACGTTTATCATTCGATTCTAAATGTGGAATCTAAATTTTTACTAGAAAAAATTCATTAGTGCATAAGAAAGTTCGGACAACACGGTCGTCAACTTTTGCAATCGTTTTAATCCGTTTAAATAAAATTGGTGAATTATTATTTTATTTTTCCATGAATACAGACATGATTTAGGCAATTTAAGAATTAAATGTTTTTAAATTGACAGCTAATAGATAAAGAACGTATGCTTATAACAAACACGATGTATTAAAGAGAGCGAAATATATCATCTTTGAAGATACTACCAACATTAAAATTATATCACTATTATTACAGCGTTGACTTAATTCCATACAATAAGATTTTATTTAATAAATGTGAATAAAAAAATAATAAATATTTGAATGACTTACATCTAAAATAAATCCCTCTCTAAGTCTTCTACTAAGCATAACTATTAAAGAAGCGTTTAATTTATCCTCGGCTTGTTTCTTTTTCAATAAAACAGGTACTTTAGTGCCATGAAAAATAGTATTACTACAAACAAACAAAAAAAAAAAACAAAAAAAAAAAACAATCATTAATCCATCACAATCTGCAGTATTATTCTTAAAAGCATTCAAACACAGGGCCGTCTTAATCTGAATATAGTTCAATGTATAGTGTAGCCATCTTCAGGATAATTAATTTAGTAATCATTTGTTTAAAAGCCTTCTCTAGGATGATGAAGGAACGATGAAAGTTCGATCGTTATAAAACAAGATAAAAGTACTAGAAAAGTCTCTTAAATGAGTAACGGAGGTTCTTGATAAGGAGATAAATTTTTTCGGACCATTTTTAATTCTGTTGATTACTAATAGTCATTAACTCTCGCACTCAAAAATTAATTAATACGGACGAATTTTTTATATAAAAAGTGTTAGACTGTTATAAATTATCTTAAGACAGCCCTGCGTTTAAAAGTATCTTTCAATTAAAGTCAAAAGTACAGTGCATGAACTTACGTTGTAGACCATTCACCATTATTATAATCAAAACTATTTCCAATTTTATTAAAAACTATACTGTTATAAGTCCATAAAAAAATTTGTTTGTTCCACATCGAGTTTGATGCCAATGCTACATTCCCCTAAAACAACAACAACAACAAAAAAATATATCATTTTATAAACAAAGTTACGTACATTTTTGGGTATTTAAAGCGAAGTCTTGTGACTTTCTCAGCTTCCTTAAAATATTTCACAGTGAACTTACATTATTATAATAGTTTTCAGCATAAAAACCAAGTGTAGCTTTCGAAATAAAATGTAAAATGTCACGATAAGCCACATAGCCAAAATTACAATGTGGATGAAACGAGGAACCAATCATTAAGAATGAGACAGCTGTGCTATCATAATGTAATTGCTGCAAGAGAGATTCTAAAATATTTACATCTGGCATGCAAATCACTCCATCAGTAACCACAATTATATCTAAAATTAATCCAAAAAAAGAAAAAAAAATTAATAACTGCATTCCTACAATCTTTCCAAGGATTTTTAATTGCATCAATAAAAGGCCAGGATAATACAAAACACTTTAATAAGAAGCTTCTTTTGGCAAAAAGCCTCGGAACGTTTGCAATTAAGAAATACTCAAGTGAAGATAAACGTTTGTTTTGAGCAATCCATGGCTAAAGAATTTTAAGAAAAAGGATATTTTTTTGTACTTACTTCCTAAACTAAAGTCGGGTAACAGTGACAAAGCTAACATTGAATATCGTAACATGTTAATAAAACTGGCATCCGGTGATACCATTGGAATATTTGGTGGTTTGATAGCACCATCCTCCTCAAACAGTGCACCCATCAATTGTTCATTTTCCATTTGTTGTGCTTCGATTTGTTCATGCGCTAACGATGTTACTTTTGATATTTTTAATTCTAATACACGTAATTGTTGTTCAATTGTTTGTAAAATTTGTGTAATATTATTGGATGATAAACGGACACCTTTTATTAACACTTGTTGTGCAGGCGTTGTAAAAAATGGTGTATGCGCAATTATTGTTATATATAGATGTGGCTTTATTTCAATACAACTTCCTGGTATTATTATCTGGAAAAAATTATTTATACGCTCATCTTAATTTTTAATTTTGTAAGCTGACAAAAAATAACAAATTATTTGTGTATGTTTTTTTGTACCACCTGGTACCAGACAGGTACCCACGAGGCTCGTAGTAGCACCACTTAGCATCTTTAGGCACCTCTTCTCTTAAATTTAATTCATCAAAAAGGTTAAAAACTTATACCGGGTGGTATAAAAAAACCGACACACTCAAATAATTAATTTTGATTATATTAAGAGTAATTCAAAATCATATCTTACCGGCTGTACAATTTGTTGCAAGGCATACTTAAATGAATCCACCATTTGATCGAGTAACAATAAACCACGTTGGATATCGACAACCGATTGTGATGGACTCATATCCAAACAAATCGTTAATTTATAACGATGTGCCACAAACCATACTTTTGTGTGTGCTGTTATTTTATAACGAAACAAATGATTGGATTCGGGACTCCAATAGACGGGTGTTGGTTCAACTGGAACCACTGATAATAATTCCAAATCATTTTTTGAATCCAACCAATTCCATTCATCATTTAATTTCGGTAAATCAACGATATGCCCTAAATGATTGATTAACCATAATAATCGTGTTGCTCTGGATACGGGAACATCTTTTTTCATCAACAGATAAACGGCATCAGCTTCCAATATTTCTGGATTTTCATTATCGGTCAAAATACTATCATCATCTGTGTACACAAAAAAAAATTTATTAGTCATAAGATACGAATTAGAAAACGTCCGTAAAATTTGATTGGAAAATAAAGGCATTTGTGTTTTTGCGTAATTTTATCATGAACGGTCGAAAAAGTTTTTTCGCTGTTTACGGGTTTTTCTAGAACAATTAAGGTTTTCGATTTTTTCACAGGGAAACCTTAAAAAAAATTGCGGAAAATGAAAAATTTCTTGGATGTATTTCATGTGATATCTCGGAATTTAATCATTCTAGAAAATTCAAAAATTTTTGGAGATTTTTGATACTGCAAGGTAGATTTGCCTTTACCTTTCGCGATTCAAAGTTTTGGGGGTACACTACGTTTCTCCTTAAAATACTTATGTCCTTTCATGCGTAATATTATAATTAACAAATGAAATTTGGGCGAATATAATACATTAGCGGGTGTAATTTATGATAATTTTCGCTATAAGGAGTAAACGATATTATGCCTATAATAATTACGAGCCTAGCTATCACGGTTAACTGTTAAGAAAGTTCTTTTTGAATACAGTTTTACACAAAATTCCTTTACATTTCCATAAGCTCAAAATTTTCTAACTATAACAATTTTCCCTAATCGTTAGACAACTTATCTTTAATTATCTTTTCGAGTCTACATAACCGTGTCATTTTTAATCTGTAAATTATTCATAACACTCTAAAATCCGGACCATTCGGGAAAACTTGTATTCATTTTTAGTAAATATTCGAAATGGGGGCGTGTCGAATTTGATGTGAGCTTCTGTGGCTGTTCTCGAAAAGCAAATTAAAACTTTAAACAAGCCTTTGTCGCAGCGAAATTTAAACAAAAAAAAAGATAAACGTACGATTTTAAAAAATTTATTCGGGAAAAAATGACCCGGAAAGTTATTAAAAATCATTCAACATTCTTGGTTATTGACATCTGAGAAAAAAAACTGTAATTAAAAGGAAATATTCCCGCCACAATTTATATACAATCAACAATTTGTGACTTACTTCATTTGGGGAAAAATTTCTAACAATGAAAATTATCGAATAAATTCTATTTACACTTTGGCGGCAAACATAAAATTGATTTTACATACCATTATTTTTATATTCTATTTCAAAATCATCCATTTTTCAGCAGTTCGAATTATAGGTGGCATCCTAAATTATCCTCACCACAAAAATTTTTCTTTTACACACACAAATTCATGATTTTCAAATTTATTTTCGATTTTTGATCGAACTAGAAATAAAATTAAAGTACTGAACACCATATGTTTTTTTTTATTAAATTTTAATAGATTTTTGTAACTACTTGAAAAAAACACACAATTATAAGTCCACTTTCAAAAATAAACAATGAAATTAATTGTACTTCACTATCGAACAAATAACAAAAAAAAAGGCGATAACACCACTGAAAGAAGATCTAACAAAAATTTTTATTAAAGGAACTTTTTTATCTATAACCTCAAACTCAATTTTGAATTTGCATTTATGTCATAATAGAAATTTATTTCAAAAAAATAAACAATTAAAAAAAAAAAAGTAATTAAAAAAAAAAAAATTTAACCCTACTTAGAAGAGAAATCTATAGTAAAAAATATTTAATTTAAAGAAAATTAATGCGTAAATTTTTTTTGAAATGTTAATTTTTGTATCGCAACCTGCCTTGTGGCAAGGTCGCTACCATAACATTATCACATGTTTCTAAGAGTCTATTTATTTCAAATGTTTACATTTTTTTTTTTTTTTTTGACTAAGTGCTTTTACGTAAATTGAATGTCAATTATGTCGATGGAGAATAACGATTTTATAAATTAAAAAAAAAAGGAATACAGTTGTTTTTTTCCGTGCAATATTTACACGTCGCGACGCAAAAACATGTCAATATGTCAATATTTATTTCATACAATCATCTCACCTGTCAAACTAATGTAGAAAAAAAAAATATATGTTATGAATTATGTGAGGTCAGAGCCCCTCCAACTGTTTCTTTTTTTTTAGGTGGTTCAGTTTCGTTTATTGACCTAAAAAATAGCGAACTAACACAATTTTTGTCTCAGTCATTTTTTTTTTAAAGTATACAGATGGTTATTAAATATATTCACGGGAATAAAAGGTTAGTCTTTTTCAAGAAAAAAAAAAAAATATATTTAATAGTTATTCGGTTTTGCCGAAATTTTTTTAAATGTATATAAGCGTCCTAAATGCAAATATTTCGAAACTCGAAATATTTCAAATACAAAATTTTTTGAGTAGTCAAAATGTTTTTTCTATTGAAAATTCAAATTATTCTATCCATTTTCAAAAGATGGCCCTCGCCAGGAATGTCTCATAATGGCTGCTGATTTAAGTTTACATTGATTTTAGTTGCATTGTTCCCAATTGATCAAGTTCATAAATTTGGATATTTTGCCAGTTGAATAGCTGTGTTCATAATTTATGAATTTAAAACGATCCTACATGCACCTAAGTCGTTAATAGAGGGCGTCGAAACCTTTAGAATGTATGGAGAATGTCTTCCATGGCCTCAGTTCTTACACCAGAGATATTTTTTTTTCCAAATGCGTGGTGTGGTCGTCAAATGAATCGTGTTTTTTATATTGAAATTTTAATCGAGAACTTATGAATCACCAGTATAAGATTGTTGATATTTAATTTTAGATCGTTGATGTCTCTCAGTACAGTTTTTTTTTTTTTTTTAATACAAAATATTTTTATTTAGCAGTTGAAAATAAATATTTGTATTATTAGCACACAACACAACGGTGCGCCACGCCGCGTTACCAATCATTTGTTTATTATTATCTCATGTTTATTTATAATTATTAAATAATAATTTAATAAGTTAATGAATTTCATTTACATGACTCGTATGACTTCTCTATCACTGTCAGTCTGGAGGCAGTCACTCTTGGCCCGAGGACGTTATCATAGACAGTTGAATTGTTTTTCACTTTTTAATTACTATTAATTTATTTGGATAAAATCCTACCAAAACGATTGAAACATAGGCGGATAAATAACACTTATGATAGGGGGGCATCTTTTAATAACTACACAAAATTTTAGAAATGTATTTCATTGTGACATAATATTTGTGGAAGGTGACATCCAGTTGCCATTATGAAACTAATTAGTTCTCGAAAAAACGTTAATACAAAAATGATTTTACGGGTTTCCAGTAGCAGCTGTAGTTTCACCCAGGTTTTATGTATTTTTCTCTCGTGAATTCAAATATCAATGAACCTAGAAAAACTTGAAAAAAACTATTGAATAAATTTAAAAACTAAATTTTTTTTAATAGTTTCAACCAGCCTAATACATTGTCCAATAAAAATTTTGTTAAATTCTCTAGTTAATTGAGAAAATAAAAGATGTTTAGTTAATTTTTCCAAAAGAAAATTTGTATTTATTTTAAAAAAAAAATATATATATATATATATATATATATATATATGTTTTGAGAAAACGCGAATATATTATTCAATCACAACTGTGGGAGTATGGCCTAATCAATTACAACTGACCCTCTGTGAATCCTTATTGTATGGCTTATGGTGTCCAAATAAATTATTTTTTATTATAAACTTAAATTCAATAAATATGAACACATAATAAATCGAAAGAAAAAAAAACAGAGGGCTAGATTCGTCTGACTTGCTAAAAATATCTACAAGAAATCCACTGAAATATTAAATTGCCTGTTAAAATTTTATCGAAAGTAAATACAGATATTTCGCTTTAACTTTTTTTTTCTCATAATTCAGTTGGTTCATGTTTTAATGATTTTAAGTGTACTTATATAAAATATAATTAAAATTAATTTAATATTCATAGCGTTCAAGGTGAAATGCTAATATATTTGTTTAATGATTTCCTACTAATGTGATATGTTTTTTCCTAAACTAAACAATAGTTACATTTTTAGATGGCGCCAATTCTAACATTATTCTAACCTTCAAGTTTTTTTTAAACATTATTTTTAAGTGAATTCCCTTTTTAAGCAAATACAGCTATTTATTTTTCTGTACATAATATTTAAATTTTGTAAATATTGATTCTAATCGATTACTAAACAGTAGAGTCATTAAACATGATTATCTGAAGAATTAAAAGTCATCGTTCAAAGAGCATTCATTTGATTGATTTACAATATTTATTCAATCGATTATAATTGATAAGAAATAGAAATCGAGCCTTGCAAAAACTTTTGCAAAAATTTTTTTCTTATTACTTGGACTGGTCATATTACATCAAAAACTAACGTAATAACTAACATAAATAAATACAAAAACTAACGACAACAAAAACTAACGTAAATAAATACATCAAAAAAGATAAATAACCCAAATAAATCAACAACAAAAAAATGCAACCTAATTCGTTGAATTCTCATGCCAACGAGTTCACTGCCTTGGTAAATCCAAATTGATCCACTTGAAACAGGTTATTCAGTTCCTCCAAACATTCATTGACAGTTGAAATCTGAAAGCCTTAAGGGACCGGCAAGGCTAAGAACCATGATTTGTTGTCCAAGATGATTCGCTTCTTTTATTCTATGCAGATCTCCGAGCTTTGACCCAACTATTAGGGACGAGATAAAATTATTGATTATAAATAAATATAGTTCCTAAATTTATGGAACATCAAATGTAAGTTTTTCTTATATTTTTTCAATTAAAATTTTACAAAAATTAATACAAATTCGGCAATATAAATACTGGTAATAATTATTTTGAAAAAATATTGGCATTATTAGATATTTTGACTTTTTTTGGATACATGAAGTTTTATTTTATTTTTTTCATATTTTGTAAGGCTTTTTGAATGATCTCATAAACAACGTAATTTGTTTTTTTTGTTTTTTTGTACGGTTTTTTTTTAAATTTTATATTAATATATAGTTCGTTTCATATAAATTGAACCCTGTTTATATATACATGCATTAGTTTTTTATATGTACAAATCAATGGTTTTATCCAGAAGTTTTCTTCAAGAATATGTTTTAATTCGTATTTTTAACTTGTTTGTGTTAAAACGCCAACTAATATACTTGAAAAAAATTTTCCCTACTCATATGCGGGACTAATTTTGACAAAAATATTTTTGTTTTTTTTGATTGTTCAATTTATACGAAAAATACTGAAATATCGTACATATTTTTTGTTTGTTTGTGGTTCATTTAGGCCATACACTTAGAAATATACACGGAATATAAAAAATTTACGATTACATTCGCACGACACTTTTACAAGAAAATTTAATTAATCAAATTTTTTTTCAATAATCTCTTGACCGTTTGCTTTATATTTACAAACAAAAAAAAAAATTAGATCGTTTTTAATAAGCTTTATACATGATTTTTACAGTCCAAAGAAGTTTGGTACATTTTCAAAAGATGGTTCTGATCGTGAAGTAACATTTGCAAACGATTTAAACTTTGAGCCGTAATTGAAGCTAAGAAAAATCCACAAACTGCTGTCGATGTATAAAGAATATTAAAAATTATTATTTTATTTCAATTTGGTTCCATTTTGTATTGTGCGTTATTTTTAAATTTACAATTATTTCATATACTGAAAATTACATCATTAGCGCGCGCATCTCTTTAACAATTTCATCTCGAATAGAAATAAATGGACCAACGTATCTCGAAATTAAAACATTTACACTTAATTCTAATAGCAGCAAAATTTTGGCTTTTTTTTTTTTTTTTGTGAAAAATAAAGATAGTATACTGAAAAAATACCATTAAATCTCAAACAAATTGCAAAATGCTCAAAAATTTAGTAAGAATTTGAGAGAATCCAAGTCATGAATAATTTTTAACAATATTTGAGAGAGTTATTGTTACTTATACGAGATATATATTAAGATTTCAGCGCCATAGTAGCAAAAATAGTAACTACTCATGACACAGCTGATTATTATCCTGACTATGAAAATGTGATTAATTCATGTAATACATTATAAGTTATTATACAATACATTATCTATTACAAGTTATATGTCTATGGTATTTAAATGTTGGAAATTCAAATCCGGTAGTAAAGAGTCTTTGTTAGCATGAATGTCCAATACAGAGATGGTTTATATCAATTTTATTTTGCAATTTAATCAGTTTTAAATGTATTTGATCAGTGAACTAAAATCATCTGATTTCTAAGATAATAATTTTACAAAATTTCTATTTTTTTTTTTAAACAATTTCATCTCAAATATTCAATCTCCTTTTTTTTTTTATATCGAATTGAATTGATATCAATATTCAAATTGATTGATTCTTATGAAAGCATCCATTACAAAATCCAAAAAAAAAATATCACGATGATTTGGGGGGGGGGGTGTACTTGAATGCAATTTTTAATAGTTTTTTTTGATTCCGTCAAAAACGGCTGATAATTGTTTCACGCGGCGCTGATTACAAATTTAGATTTAAAATATCTAATGGTTTAAGTAATTTAGTGTAATCAACAAAAAAAAATTATTGCTATTTTTATATTATCTAGGTTAATTGAAGTCTAGGAAAATCAAAAAAAAAAAATACTTATTTTACGATTGAGCGACTAGTTTTCGAGATTTTGTCCCAAAAAATTGACCATCGGATCGATCTTTAAAATGATATTTCCAAAAATTACGCATCCAAATCGTTATATGAATGCAAATTTCGATAAAATTATGTTTTTAAGGGTACTTTGACCTGTATATTCCAAAAATAACATATTATTCATTTAATGATTGGATGCGTAGATATTTTTGTGTTATCGCCCGAAATCAGATTCGGAGGTCAGTTTTTCGAACAAATTTAAGTCTTTCCCGGTCACTGAATAAGGATTACTTTGTAGATTGAAATACACTACAATTAGGAATGATAGAGGATATTTTTGAATCAATCAATATGAATTTAAACATGAATTTAAGTGATTTACAAAGCATTTTTTTTTTTAAAACGAGTAACAATTTTTTTTTCAGCTATTAATATAATAGCTTTTCTTTTCTTGCTTTTTAATTTGCAATAATCTGGAAGCAAAACGTCTACATTTTTGCTTTTGAAATTTTCATATTACACTACCAACGTGTTGTATTTTAAAAATATATTTTTAGTAACATTTTGATTTGTGAAGATATTTTGTGAAGAGGCAATGTAATCTCTGTAGTAATAAGCACACCCTTTTATGTAATATACAATTTTCGAGCAAAACCAACGTTTTCATGTCAAGATTGTGCTTAACAAATTCCGCAATATTTTTTGTGTTATTTATACGTGAAAATTGAAAGATATTATAATATGGAGTGTGCTTATTACAGAAGTTATATTTTGTCTTAACCACTTACAAGCTATGTCCAAATATATATATATATATATATATATATATATATATATATATATATATATATATATATATATATATATATATATATATATATATATCAACGTGTACCGTCATATTGTAATTTGGCTAACAACTCTCATTATTTAGTAGGTCTTGACCGAATTAAATCTGGCTACTGCTATATAAAGTATGTTCCTCCGGTTCAAGTGTAACTACTCTGTTATATAAATCCAAAACATATAATTAAATCTAAGCAATAATTGCATGGCCTGCTTTGATCTAATTAATAGCTCTAAAATTAGGACAGCATACAATGCATTAATTTATATTTTTAATATTTCATCAATTCAAAAATAAATCATTTTGAAAATTTGATGATCGATTTAAAAACTTAGCTACCCAATTACAGCCGGTTATTAAATTATCGCTCAAACTCAACTATAATACCATGTGATAAAAATATATAGTGGTTACACTTTTTACTGAGACACACTGTATGTGTTATATACGTTTAAAATCTATACACGGTGTATTCATTTTAAATAACATGCTTAATATCGCAATAAAAATTTTCGAACAAAAGTTGTACAATTTAAATTGAATCATTCAATAACTCATTTCCAAAAACTACAATAATCTATGATCTGGTGATGTCCACGCAGAAGAATCGAAATAACAAGTTTCATTAAAACTTGTACGATTTTTGTCCTATTGGATGTGTTTCTTTGGGGTCATCTGTGTTTCAATCTGTCTGGACTGCGAGTGATGAATAATTGTTAAAATACGGCTGCAATTTTGTGGGTAGAGCTGAAACTCATTTGATATGAGTTCCAAAATAATTTTAACAATACGAATATAGTTTTGGCCTTATTTATCTTCTATCTTTCCTAATTCTGTGCCAAAGAGCACCTCCAAGAAATAGAAATTTCAACTCGCTTTTTTTTCTATTAATCTTTCCAGTTTCTCGCGAAATGCATTGCCTAGATTTGATGAGCATTCATCTTCACGTTCATTGCTTTTCTCGTGACTAAATCTAACACCACGAGAAAAAATTCAGCCGTATTCCACGTTGGAATTGGCAACTATGGGTACACAGAGACAATCGTGATGATGGAATGCGTGACTTAAAATGTTATGCCAAACAATTTCATGGCTATCTACATCTTTGGTTCAGAAGACGAGTATTCCTTCTAAAATTTTCGTACTTGACAAGGTCCAAAATCACAAGGACAATTAAAATGAGACATGATGTACATAAATATTTATTATAAATGGAATGGCAGATCTGTCTTTAATAAAATAATGGAAATTTTACGATTGAAAATTTATCATAAATACTCGACAGGGTGTCTCTTACTTTACAATTTTTGTCTATTTAGAATGTACATAATTTTGGATCGGATTATCACCAAATTACTATAAAATAAAGAAAATTAATCAAAGCATTGAGATTAAATTATTGTTAAAAAAAAATTCTATGAGTTTTCCAGAAACTCGAAATCCTCCTGATTTTTTCCATGACCAGTAGAAATCCTGATAAAAATGCTGCCTCTTCAGTCTTATTTAATGAATTTTCGAGTTGCTTTTCGATATTTGATGAGACCCTGTAGAATATTTAGAGTTTATTATTATTATTTTTTTGGATAAATTTCAATACTTAAACAATTGATAAAACAAAATAAAATTTGGGCTCGTTAAATAAGCAAACTTTGGTCTAATTATAGTTATGGATATGTGTTTAATTTGTAATTCGTTCCAAAAACTCAAAAAAAACTTACTTTCAACTAAAAATACGATCCTCAGATATGTTCTTCAGTGTTTTACACTCCCCAATATCTTTATTTTGCAGGCTAGTTATCCTAGTTTTGCACATATGAGTTCATGAAACTTTTAGACAACTACAGGAAATCTAATTGAGAAATCACTTTTTTTCTTTTAACTTAAATCTATTCACAGGAAAATTATTATTTGATGTAGTCATGGATATTTTTTTCCAATCAACCAAAATGGGTTATGCTCAAAGTCGAAAGAAGAAACTTAAATGAAATCTTGAAGACAAGGTAACAATTAAAGAAGTATAATCACAAGTTTTTGAAAATAAAATTCCGTGACTTTTCCATGATCACCAAAAGGATGGGCTAGATACAAACTTGATCCTTTTCATATTACATATATTTTTGTCCAGACAAGGATGAATTCTATAGGAAATCATCACATTGACTTCTTATAACACAAATAATTTGTCTCCGTTATTTTATTTAAGTTTCAATCTCAAGGATTCTATATTCGATTCCCGATAGGTTTCTATAAATAATTGTATATTAATATTGGATAATCTTAAAAGCATTTAAAAAGTCTTATAAACTATGGCGCTAAATTCTAATTACACTTAAATTAACGAGCCACATTTTTCAGATATCGATTTTCATTTGTAAAAAATCACAATTTAAAAAAAAAAAGATATAAATAAAAAATAAATAAAAATTTTTGTTTAAAAAATATTTGGCAATTTTTTGTTTGTTTTTTAGATAAAAGTTAGCACTCTCGAACTTTTACAGAACCGAGAGTACCTCAGTTGCATTTAATCACATTACATGGAGAGAGGATTCTTCATGAATCCGCTAACGAGTTTGTGCAGTGCCCCACGTCAATATATTCACAATTCTCTCCGATATCGAGAATAACAAATAGTTTTTTTTTTTTGGGCGGGTATTAATTATTCACAATTGAAAATTGACACTTTGAAATTGGAGTTAAATTGGTCTATTTAATACCGGGCACATCGACCACCGAATATAAACTAGTAGAATCGTGTCCACTAGAACTAACACTGGCACTAATACGCACACCAAGGCCAATTCCACTGAGACCAATGCTCGTGGAAATGGCCGGATGCTATGTAGTCCTTTCTAAATCCTCTGCGATTTCTTCGATTGTTGCATAGATTGTACGAAAACTAGGACGATCCGATGGTTTGTGCGCCCAACATCTTTGCATCAATTTATATACTGATGATGGTGTGTTGTCTGGACATGCTAACATGTTGCCTTCCTTTACGAATTTGACAACCTCTTCATGGGTCATCCCGTAGTATGGTTGCAATGCAAATGAGAATATTTCCCATAAACATACAGCAAATGCCCAAACATCCGATTCGATTGTATACTTATTGTATAAAATACTTTCCAAAGGCATCCAACGAACTGGTATAGCATCCTGTTCATCTCCTTTGTAGTAATCCTGTAAAGAAAAAACAAAAATTTTAAAAAATAATTCTCAATTATATAAAGTAGTTAAAAAGTATCTAAGAATTTCGAAATTGATAATTACCTGCAAATAAATTTTTTGCGATAATCCAAAATCAGCAATTTTAACAATCATATTGTCATCGATTAAACAATTTCTGGTTGCCAAATCTCTATGAACAAATTTTCGATCTGATAAGTAAACCATTCCAGCAGCAACTTGTTGAGCAACACTTAATTGATCACGATGTGTCAATCGAACATCACGCCACACATCTGAGCCATCGTTGAGTCCACCACCACGTAAGACGTAATTATTTGGTGAACAGGTCCTTAAGAACTCATTCAAATCACCGCGACCCATGTATTCGAATAACAAACACATAGGTCGTCCCACAGCACAAACTCCTAGCAATTTAACAATATTCGGATGATCGAATTCAGCTAATAAACAGGCTTCGCGTTCAAAATCAACCTGTAAATCTTGAGACGCCTCATCTTTTAACATTTTTACAGCAACTAGAGTAAACTCTTCACCAGCTATTAAACCCGGTGCTTTTGCTTGAAAAACACGTCCAAATGCTCCTTGACCCAGATCACGTATATAAATAATATTATTCCTTGGAAATTCAAGTTTCTCTAATAATGGATTCAATTGTGCTCCCGTACTATGATACGCCATGTTGCTAGGTAACTTATCAAGATCGATATTCACTTGTCGATGATTATCGTTTGTTGCTGTTGGACCATAACCTGCGGCTAAACGATGTTTATACAATCGATGGCACATTAACGCCAACAATAATGTAATCACGATGAAGGCAAATCCAGTGCCAGCTAGTGCCATCACAAACGCTGGAGTAAATAATGTTTCCATGTGTACAATATCCCGAAATTCTGTACCGGTTGAATCAGCACTGGTTATATTATCACAGAATGGTATATCACAGTGTTGCCAACGTACATCTGGATCCATGGTATAGCACCATGGGACTGGTTCCTCACCGCCCGCATTACGACAATAGTTCTCAGCATTCTGTACTTCGGGGAAAACAGCTGGCGGACGATCGTGTGAATGTGGTTCTTGTGAATCCCATTTTTGGCATGGTAATTTATATTTAGTCACGTTCACTTTACCTTGATAGAATCGTCCACGATCTCGAACACAATCCTCTAAACAGTTCAAACAAATTGTTTGATTATTATATCAAAATCGATCACAATTAATTTACTTTATTCCACGGAAAGCTTTAAAAAAATCACTAGACGGCATCATCTTAAGGGGGGGAGGGGTTTACGAGTGTTTTAAATTACCCCCCGAGGTGGTGCTATGCAGTGATTTTTTTTTAAACATTTCCAATAAAAAAGGTTAATTTCAAAATGAATCCAAGAAGATGAATATTTTAAGGGGTCTTAAATGAAAAAGCTTGTCAATGCTTTAGAATCCATTATAATGTCTAAATAATCAATGCTGCTAAAAACATAAATGACCCCTCTTAAATTACTCTCACTGTGTTTTTTAGTGTGCATCTTTTACTCTAGAAATATTTGGATCATTTTGAGAAGATTATGTATTTATAAATACTCACCAGTAACTTCGTCCAATTTCATTTCAGTAAGTTTAGCATGCGAACATGTTGGCACACTACTGTTTGGATTAAAACGGGGTAAACTATCACAATCGGGTAATTGGAAATGACCGCGTGATTTAAAAAAGATTCCCCTTTGTTTATTGTCCTCAATGACAGCCCATTCATTGGCACAGAACTGTTGTTTAACTGCAATACAATCTTCATAACATAATGGTAACGCTCTCGAATAGCCTCCCTCCTTGATAATACAATGTGGGAACGCATATGTACATAATAATTTTTCAGCAGCACTACGGCATGGCTCTTTTAATGTTTCAATTAATTCTGTCCATAAACCAGCCGTTATTTGCTCATTTAACCAACCGCCAGTCGTATCTTTGGTCAAATTAAACCATACAAAACGTACACTGTTTACATAATTGCGGCAAACCTAAAATATTTAATTTTATTTATTAAATGTTAGGGAAATAGCTACGGGCCGGCAAACACTTAGTAAAATACAGCGTTTAATAAAATTTTAACATGGTCCAAAAATGATCAAAAGCGATATTTATTCATCGTTTTTAAGTAAAACATATGATTTATTATTCAATGATAAATACAATCGAAATTGTTTAACCGAAGCCACTCATAATTTGAGAATTTGACAAAGAAATAATAAATTCCGAAACTTTAAATCAATTTATCATGGGAATCACTGAATAAAAATATTTCATTTTCAATTTCTACCACACTTTAGAAACTAAGAAAGGCAGCAAAGTTAAATTCACGATTCCGTATAGAGGTATACACCCAATTTCGGTAGCCTATACCCCATTTTATAATATAAAAAATTAAATTACCTTTCCCATATATGGAGAACAATATCCTGACGTTTGATTCAAATCCATTGCACTTTCAGATTGACTTGTTGCAGTATCCGTAGCGATGATATTTTGTATTAGAAATAAATAGAATAAACACACAGAAAACATTTTAAAACGGCTCATTTTATTACACCCCCCGAAAAAACAAAAAACTGTATATTCAAAAATATTTGTTACATTTTTCCATAAATTTGTGGGTAATGTTAGGGCTTAATAGAAAACAAAAATGAAAGGATACAATTTGAGAATCGTAAAAATTCAAACACTTAACGATTTAAAAACAAACTATTCATGTATTCATGTAAAAATTTGAGTATTTTCAGAGAATATCACTATTCTTTCAATTTCAAAAACACATTCACTATTTTTCTATCATACTTCTGTTTTTTATTATTTTATTTTTTTTAAACAAAAAATTCAGTATTGTCATTCGGTAATCGAACCGAATTTTACAGTGTTATAGATAACACACACCGTTCATATAATTCTGGTAGTTATTCTCTATGTTTATAATTCGATAAAGTGACACTTGTGTAATAGTTCGTTTGTGATAACGGCTATATTCATAATATAAAATAAATTTAACAGATCAGCTCATATCGAAAATAAATGTAGTTCTGATAAATAATACTCTTAAAATCAGCAAAATAAAGCAATTTACAAAAATTTTTCGTCTAGTTTTAAACTATTGAGGTCTATTAACACCTAAAAAAAAACGTTAAAATTCATCCTATCCTTAAATAAATTATATTTAATTTTTTTCAGGCCATAATTACATTGTTTATTTACTTTTTACAATTTTTTAAGAGTAATTTATTGCTATACATTTCTCGTTAGAATGGCTTCCCAACCGGATCTTTTAGTGCTTTATTCTGACAACCGGATAAAACACTAATACTGAATTGAATTACAGTAATTCAGAACTCTACGTTGTCTGAAGGATCTTAAACAAACCAAAGATGTAATAAATTATATTAATTTGTCTGTATAAAATATCTTATATCAAAGAAGTAATCCTAGTAATAGTTCTTATTTTAACCGAGAGAGTCTAATTTAACATAAAACTTTTAAGCTCCTTTTTCTATAAAAAGGCGTAAGTCGAAAACGTGTTAAACCACAATTAAAAAGTTTATTAAATTCATTCAACAATAAAAATTGAATTTTTGACATTTAGATAATAAAACATTTATAATGGGGCTTTATAAAAAATAGACTATAATTGATTAAATAATCACTTTCATATAATAAACATAAGTTGGCAGTGAAAACTCAAATTTTACAACAGATATTGAATTTATTGACCCGTGGAAAATAATTTGCAGGCACAGCAATAAAAAATAACATTCATCGAAAAAATTCATTTTAATTTGAATACAATAAATTATGGATAAAAAAAATAGTGTAGATGATAGTGAAACCATACAAAATAGTGAAATTAAACCACGACAATTTAATTTAGAAAAAGTTCATGATTTGTTTACGGATAGTTTAAAAGAAGCGGAAGATATTTATTTGACAGCTTATTTGGAAGCTTACAAAGAATTGAATAAGTAAGTAATTCTTCAAAATTCATCAGTTCCTTTTTTTTAACGGAACAATGAATTTATTGACTCAAATAAATTCATTTTTTCGTAAAACAGCTGATTGAAGCCGAAAATTCTATAAGGGCAGGCAACAATATTAGTAAATATTTGATATTTTAAAGTGGATAAAATAAGTTTACTGTTTGGAAAATTCTCTGAATTATCAATCTTAATTACTTTTGACCATGAAAAATTATCCAAGGCCGTTTTATATATAAAATAATTGTAATCTGTAAAATCCTATATGGTTGCTAACACCTGTTATACCTAGCTAATTTTAACTTAATTGTACTAAACTTGGCTAATGCTTTAAAGAACAAAATTAATTTTGTAATTACTTCGAACAACTTGTATAATATTATTAAATTTTCTTTTTTATAAATAGATTTTTCGTGTTAATGGGAACATTGTTTAGTTTTGTATCAAGTGAAATCAATGAAAAAGTGAATATACTTGAACAGTTAATAGAAGCATCAAATAATGAAAGAAATGCTCAACAAATTGAGAACAATGAAAATCCAATTTCAAATGGTACCGTAGTCCATGATACTAATAATCCATTCGAGTCTATTAATTCAATGATCGATTATGAGAGATCCAATGATTTACTGGCTAAAAAGCAATATGTTTCAGGAAGTCGTACGTTACTACGATTACATAGAGGTTTAGGTAAGATCAAATTTTGTATTTCGATATTAATTACTGGAGTGCAAAATTGGTTAGATACGATTTTATTTTTGTGGCTAGAAAAGCGTTCATGACTGAACAAAATCAATAAATAGATGTATTAAAGTATTGGCTATCGTTGTTTGGAATTTCATTCGAGTTAGGAAAAAAAAGAACCGAAAGAATTGAGGCCAAGCGTTGAAGAATAAAATTTTCATGACTGCTCATATTTCGGCCGTTAAAAAACCATTCGCAACTGGTCATATTTTGGTCCTAAAAAAAAACTACCGAAAAAGCTGTCATTATGAAACATTTATAACCGGTAGAGCCACCTTTTAATAATGGACTGAACTATTTTGTGTTTAAAAATTCTTAAATGGCTTTTTAATTTAAAAAATTATATAAAATTTGATTTGATTGTGATTAAAAATGAAGTGACAGATAAATGAAAGCTTATATTTATAGATTTGTTTGTTTTTGTTGCAGATTGAATTTTGAATTTCAGTAGTATTTAGTGCGTGTAATTTTTTTTGTTTTAGATTTTATAAGAGTATTCTTACGTGATGTGTCTCAATTGCAATCAACAGTCTGCGTCTCACATTGTTGTAAGAATGCATACGATCGAACATTAGCACAATTCCATTCATGGTTTATACGACAGGCCGTGAATCTTGCCACGTACAAGATGCCCACACAAGGACAACTATTGAGTAAGGTCAGTAAACCACACATATTCTTTAGCTATTCAAACAACATCATGGTCCTTAATTATTTTGCATTTTGTTGTAGGTGTGTGGAAGTGAAATTGAAATTCAAAATACGTTACAGCTTTTACCAACAATGTTAGAAGTTACGGATGAAGTGTATAATAGAACACAAAAAATTTTTCAGATCTCAAATTTGCTCAACTTAGATTAATTTAATTTGCAATCTCAAAATTACCTCAATAATTATAATAAGAGATATTCAAAATATGTAAATGGTGCCAGTTTTATGGTGTGCAAGCAATACAAAATTTAATACCGCCGCCCCTCCCACTAACCGATTAAAAATAAAAATATTATTTAAACTTTTTAAAGAATGATTAGCACTTTAAATGCATCTATAAACATTCCCACTAAAGGGAGGGGCAGGCATACATAAGGATTGATTCTTTTGATATCGAAAAATACTTAAGGATGGGAAAATTTACACGGTCACATGTTCTTCATTGCCTGTATTATGATTTTAACCAGTTAGAGTTGAACATAATTAAAAATGATCAATGGCAATCATTCAGTTCAGGCTGTCCACTAAACTTTCAATACCGAAAAAAATCAAAAAATAAAATTACACCCAAAAAAAATGATCAATATTGCCAACATTTCTAAAGTAAAAGACAACCAATCGTCTATAAAAACAGTAAATCGTAGTTTATTCTAATATTTAGGCCTTTTAGGGCCGTTCTTCATAGCAGGATAGTCGTAAGCATGCGCATTGCCAATATGATAAAATAATCCTTAAGATAAAAAATGAAATTTTTGGGGCTTTCGTAAGGATGATTCCTCCTTTTATATTCTTTGTGCGTTCTAAATTTGTTTTACTGTTAAAATTGTAATGTTGGCAACACTGGTTGATACGATTTCTAAACAAAACAAACATTTTAATCTGCATAAAAATAGATTAGGATTTTTTTGGATTGTGAACTGTGAATTGTCAGGGTATTATTTTGTGGGCCATCCTTTATTTGCTAGTTTTATTTGAACAATTTAAATTTACATTATTTTGTACGTTAATATTACAATTCTAAAGCTAGTGATTCTATTTAAGCGTTATACAATATCAAATTAATTATCAAATATAAATTATTTTTTAAATTTAATATAATTTGTATTATTTTTTTTTTAACCTTTTTTACTTTGTAAGCTGGAGGTGTAGCTACTGCAGAGTTTTGATAAGTTTAAGAGCTACTATCATATTAGTCGTAAACTAAGTTTGCGCCAAATTTTGATAAAAAAAAAATATATTGAGACTGCCTTTATATATCTAGGTATCACATTTTCGATAAATCAAGCATTTAAATATTTTGAGAAATTAAAAATATAATTATATTTTTATATAAAACATCGCAATTAAATAGTTTTTCATCTGTATGTAATCGTTATAATGTTGAATTAATTTATTAGAAACTACAAAAAAACTTATTTCTAATATTTTCATCTGCAATTATTTAAATAAATAAAATAAAAAGTAAAGAAATTTTAATTATATAAATATCTTACTATTCATTTTTGAATTAAAATAATACTAATCTTATATGCACAATTGATAAGGCTCTTCAACACGGTGCCAGGTTGTAGACATTCATAACGCATATAATTATACATATTAGAGAAAATAATATTTTCCGATTATAGTTTTCATAAATTAAAAAATAAAACAAAATTTGTATACTAGGAGTAAAATTGTACACATAGAGACATCTATTCACATATTATGAAACTAAGTATTTATGGCGTTTTCAAATAGACGCTTAAAAGTTTTTGTATATTCTTTAAACTATTTGTTGATTAATAAAAATTAAGTAGAATCAAAAAGTTTTATCCGCAATTTAACTAATATATATTTTAATAATAATTCACTTTTAATTAGTAAACTTTTTAAAAACTAAATAAACTTTTTCCCGTTTCTTGTATAATCACAGCCATATCAAGAGGTTTGGAAAGTCAATCTTTAAAAAGTATAATTAATGGTTGCACTTATAAGTTGTCATGCTTACATTGCTAGTAGAGTTTTCTAACCAACACCAACTGACAGTACGAGTACTAATACACTCACATTTCTATACACACACACAGATTATATATTCCGCCATGTTTTTTATAGAGTCAAAAGTTGTCTATCTTACTTGTCAAGACCTATGTACAAGACCGTGTATATAATTACTGAAATGATACTGCGTTGCCGCTGTAATATATAGGTATATATTATATGGTAATGATATGAACCAATCAAATGAGTCCTTCCATGATGGCTTCGATGCGCATTCATATATATATGTTATTCTTTGCGCATTTTTTAATGGCTACCGGAAAAAATAACAATATTTAAATATAAAAACTATTTAATTTTTATTTTTATTTTAGCATTTTGATATAAAATTTCAAATTAAGGGATTAATTTTATAATAAATATCTATTTTTTAAATGTATTTCATTAGATTAAATTGCTTGCAAAGCAAATAATAATATAGATATGACATATGATTCATAAGATGGCTCCGTTGTTTTTTTTTATTTTTTGATTCACATATCTAAAAATATTTTCAGGAACTTAGGGGTCCCGTTATGATATTCCGTTAATTTAAACTGGGAAAAATACGATCCAAAATTAGGTATTAATTCCAACTTTGGAATACAATAATACTGAATATTAATTTTGATGTATAGGTAATCTTTATAACAGTTAAGTTATAATTATGGCATAAAGTTGAAATTACAATCAGAAAAAATAGAATCTATTAATATGTGAATATGATTATTATACATAAAAATTTAGCCTAAAATTTACAATGCTTGTTAGCTGTTACAAAATATTAGTATTGGTGTTCAAAAAATCAATTAATTAGGCAATTTTCGTCTACATGTTCATACGCCCGTGACTGTTGTCATGAAGATAACTTAGACAAAAAGACAAAATTGGACAATGAGTTGAAATTTTTACTTTGATACCATGTTCTATATCTGTTAAGTTTGTGTGTGAGTAAAATCGATCGATTGAGTCCAACGATTTAGAATCGATGACCCATTTTTTAAACTATAGAAGACGAAAAATTCAAATACAATAAATTTGTTGTTCCTTATCGGCAATTAAAAATACTTCGATGTAATCATTGCCTATAAAATAAAATGTTAAACTCAATTTGTATTCTAAATTTAGTTCGATTTTGTTGATGACAAATTGTCGTAATTTTTGAGATATGGATATTTAAAATAAGGAAAAAAAATATGACCATATTTCAATTTGACTTTCCACTTTTTTAACAACATTCTTTAAGCCCGATTCTACATTATTTTTTGTTTTTCAAAATATTTAAAGGCGCAATAACAAAAATGTATAAATCATTTAGATAAATTGAATATAAAGTAATTCATTCATTCGGTTGTAGTCTTATTTGACCTTAAATCTGCATCTATCAACACTGGAGCACGATTTGGAGGTATTTGTGTGTGCAAAAATATATCACCGCATTTTTTCAATGGAATTATATTAACAATAGCTTAAAAATTTAATAATCTGGATATCACCGTACCAAATTTTTATTTTTATGACCCCCCCCTCTTTTTTTGATGGACTATAAAGTTTGGAGCTATTTTAATGTTTGTTTTTTATGTATATTGGACAAAAACATTTTTGAATTATTAACATTTTTTGAAAATATTAATATTTAAGCTGTTCTGAACGCAATTTCATTAACAGAATAAGGTGCCTTATTTTTGCACACTCAAGTGTCTCCAGATCCTGCTCTACAAGAAAAATTATTAATATTTTATAAAAATATGCAAAAACATTCTTATAACCTTCATATACAATTGATACGAGTTGAGCATCCTTTAATGTTGCATCTAAAAAGCTTCTATTAACTTAATAATATTACTGGAAACTGATTTCTACAATAAAAAAAGGAAATCTAGAAATAACTATTGTTTTTTGTCCGGAATTTTTCTCCACTTCCATTTCGAAAATCCATATCCACGAGGAAAAAATACATGAAGAAAAAAACCGTGATGAAATTTAATCGTCACGAAAAATCCTCTAGTTCTTGAACTAAAATGTCAACAAACCAAAATAAAAAAAAAGGAAAAATATTTAAAAATAAAAATACCATCATACGAAAAAAAAAAAGTAATAAATTTGGGAAAAACCCACCGCTACTAATCAGATAAATTATTTATAAGGGAGTTCCTTCACGACAGTCTAAATGAATTTTTGTTGTTTGTCATTTACTAAAAAGTTTACCAATTGAAAATTTCCACGATTTTGAAAATGCAATAGAATCCACTTAATCCATCTGGAGGGGGGGGTGAAAATCCTTATATTAAAATGGCATCCAAAATTGATAAAAGAATTGATTTTAAGAAAAAAAGTGTCCCATAAAATTTTTTCGAAAAGTGAATACTTTTTGTGCTTTAAATTTCTCATTCGTTTAAAAGAAATCAACACTTGTATATTTAATACAACTATTAAAAATACATGTACGCCATTTTCGACTGTTATTAACCCATGGATTTGTGGGGTCAGGTTGGTTTTTGGCTCGTACGTTCAACCTATGATTAAACTACCCATGAATTTGTGTAGTGTAGTTTGCCTGGGTCGGATTGGTTTTTCGTCCCTACATTCAACCTGTGATTAAACTACCCATGAATTTGTGGGGCGTAGTTTGCACGGATCAGTTTGATTTTTGGCCCATCGCTCAACCTGTAATTAAACTACCCATAGATTATTTTGGCATGTTTTATCAAAATATTCATTAAAAAAAATCGAGATGCCACCGGATATCATTGTAATCGAGCCGTACATTTAATGATTTTTGACAAATTTTAAGGATTCATATAAGTAACTACCTTAATGACGTATTAAATTTTTAAAGCACAGTACTAATGATGACTGAATTGTGTACAAATACAAATATTGAGTAATCAATATTCAAATTATTCAGTTTGTATAGTTGAAATCACAACTCAAGTTGCTTTAAGTCAGTCTGCTGACTTTGAAGAATATCAACAAAGTGATTATTATTATTATTATTATTTTACATCAACAAATACATTCAAAAAATCAACTACATGTACTGTTTGTAAGTAGACAAGGAAACACTGTGTTGAATTGAATATTATCTCATCTCATAGCTTAACCAGAAAATAAAAAACAGCTATTATTGTTTTTATGGTTCAAATACACTGACGACTGACTTTTGAAGTGTTCTTAAGTTCGTATTTTGGATGTCAAAACATGTAAACACGCATTCCAATCGATACGCTCTGCTTTCGAATTCAATCGAAATTAACTAAGTGATTTTTTTACAACATAACAAATTTGTGTCTCAACATCGACCTCCACAAATCTGACCATGGACTTCAAATCAACGTTACTCAGTAAGTGGTTTTTTTTTTTGCATTCATTTCTATTTCTCTAATTTTTATCATAATGTTAATGTCGTAAAACAATTTTGTGCGAAATATTTACGATTATAGAGAATTTTGCACAATTAATGGTGTGTAAACAACACACAAAGAGAGGTAATTATTGTATGATTTAAAAGGTCAACAATGTATAGTGGATTTTTTTTATTAGAAGGCGGGTTATTTGATTCTGGTTTAACCACTTTTTTTTTTTTTTTTTTTTTTTTTTAAATTTATATTCGATTTTTCCTTAGGAAATTTTGTAATAATTCTTTTGATTTTTTTATCCTTGTTAAATATTTTATTTATTGTTAAACTTTTTATGTATACACAAGAATTCTTCGTACAAGACTTGATATGAAAACATTCAGTTTTTCTTTAACTTCCCGCTAAGAAAATCGAATATTTTCATAAATCGGGAAGTTATTGGTTTTACCCCCGTTTTGAAAAAATATCTCAACTTTTTGAGGTTACAGGAAGCTTGCCTGACTACCCCTGAAAATTGTCACTATGTTTGTGTGAAAGTATGTGAAACGTTTATAACGTATGGTTGGTGCCCTTCGAAAGGGCTTAACCAAACTTAGATTATATACAATTTGGATCGATTTGAACTGGTAGAATTTTTTTTAAATATGGTTTTTTTGGAATAACTTTTAAACAACTCTATCGATCAACTCCAAAAACTAATCAGCTCTTAACTTTGATAAACCATATCGATCGCCGCCAATCCGGTTAAAATTGGTTGATTGGTTCGAAAGATATCGCGTTAACGAAATATTTGGAAACGAGTGTTTTTTAACATAACTTCGACATTTCTTTTCGGATCGTTTTTGATACAATAGAATAATTATTAAAGCTCTAAAAACCGCGTAAAGAAAAGCTTTTCGAACGGAACCCTATTATTTAGGTTTTTTTATAATCGGGTACATCGGGCATTTGAATATGATTTTTAGACGCTTTTCCCTTTTCTTAAACTATTTCGACCAGTTATTTTTTATTATTATCTAAGTGGCAATTATTTAGCCTTAAAAACTAATATTTTGAAATTAACACTAATTTTAAAGTTCAAAACCGCTTCCTACGTGAAATTTGCGATTGATTTATCAACATCAGACACAAAAACCGGTTGTAATGAAATTACCGTTAAATTAAATTGTGCAAAAATTTATAATTTAAATAAAATAAAACAAAAGTTTGTTCAACTCAAAATAAACAGTGGAATGTAAAACAAACTCGATTCTAAATTATTTTTAGGATCGAGAAAGGATTTTAAAGGAACGGGGAGTTCTGGAGAGTGGGAATTAATTATTACTTTATTTAAATTCCAATCGGAGCTACCTAATACAGTGTAAATAGTTTTCTAAAGAAACGAAAGTTTTTGGAATAAGTCTGGGCACTCCGGAGCTTTCAATTTTTCCGTTTTAGATAAGTAAGAAATTTGTTTCAATAATATGAAATGTTTTTGAAGCCACCATTAAGTAATTTTAATGATATGAAAGTAAAAATTTATATTACATTAAGAAATAAATAAATTAATATTTAAAAATTCATGAACGTTAAAAATTACCATAAAATTATTTATTTTAAACATATTTTTCATTTTTAAATGTAATGTTGCCAAATTTACCTCCAAGATTAAGATAAAAAATAAGATGGAAACCGCAGTTGCGCCACTTGCACCTAGACCTTTTGTTTGTCTGTACCGTCCTTTAGTACACTACATCACATGAAGGTCGGGATGCCTTCTGACTCAAGGTACAGCAAAAGAACTATATAAAGACAAGTGACCACGCAAAAAAGCCCAAAGCTTCTCCACCGGAATTTTTCCCATACTGGATGAATCCACAGTTTCAGACCTTGAAAATTCTACAGGGGCTAATGGCGTGAATAGAGGTTTCATTGTCCTCCCGGCAGCGCCTACAAATAGGATCATCTGAGAATCCCAAATTATGAAGGTGATAGTTGAAGGTGATGGTTGATGAGACATTAAAAAACGGTACGTTCAGGCTCGTCATAACCTCAAGTCAAAATAGTTATCTATATATTTTCGTCGGTTATCGCGCTATGACGAAATAAGTATCTAAAGATATTTTGTGGTTAGATATCACTTGACAATATTGTGGATTCGTGTCCGGATCGTTGTTCATCAATATATTATGATAATTGAATTAACTAATGAACAAGACCTTGTTAATTTTATAAAAAATAATATTTACAATTAGTTTTTTTTTTTTTATTACTAAATACAACACCATTTTATGATAATTACACACGGAAAAAAATAAAAATAAAAAAACCCTTGGGTTTTAATTACGCTTAAAATCGCGTCTTTGTCATCTTTCTAGCATTAAGAAGCTACAGCAGATTTTCTATTTCCTCGTTAAGAACAGCTCTCTCACACCCGCCCCCTCCCTCCGAGTTGAAAGATCCTAATAGAAAATGAAACTACGCTTTGAAATTTTGTTTCAACATCAGAGGCAACTACACAGTTTTGGTATTTCTAGGAAGGATCCCACCATAGTTTCTAGCTTAAACATTCTATAGCTGACTGACTCCTTGCAAAGTGCAAAAACATGAGGCAAGCTTTAATTGTCATTAATATACATGCGAAGAGTAGAATCGTCTGTGATTCTCAAATTATTAATCAATATATATTTTGTCCTGTCGAAATATCCATTATTCTTCTTAAAGAGGGGGATTATAACGTAATTCAGAAGTACACATCTTAATGTAATATCTTTCAATTTCAAGCTATATCTTGAGAAATTTAGGATTTTTTGTATCCAAGCTCGATAAAACTGTGTTTATAGAGAGTAATTTGACCTGTATAATAACCCCCCCCTCTCATCAACAAAAATTATTTACGCCACTGTGTTTGGTAGCTGTACTTGGGTGTCTGAGGATACATAATAATGATCGACCTTATTAATAATTAATTATTATTGTATTACTAATTATTGTTTTATTCATTTAAATTTTATTTTGTGAAAACTGGTTTTACCTATCAATTAATATTTTGAAATATGATTTTTATTCAAAAATTTTTATTTTTCTTGTATCCAAATTAATATACTCTGACATATATTCAATATGTCAGAGTATATTAATTTAAAGTCCAAAGTTTGTAACTAGAGCTGATTCGTCCGTTCGTCATCAAAATAATACAAAAACGTCAAAAGATAGCCCGGTTGAAATTTTGATGGTATATTTATTCTAAACACTCAAAAGTTAGTTCACTATTGAGCCAAATCGGTACATTTTGGATCCAATCGATTCATGATAATATATTTAAACCATAAAAGATTGAAGAAAAATCAATAGACAAGAAAATGTTTGTTTTTTTTTTTTTATATAAAAAAACAACATTTGTTTGAAACATTTTTTCGGAAAATTTACAATAATTTTAACGGAAATTTATCTAATTAATTAATATATAATTACAATACTTATTATTATTATTATATATCTATTTATAACTGTATAGAGTGGATATTTATGAATGCTAATGATTATGCTTCACTTTGTTAATTCGTAATTTTACCTAATACCTAACTGGAATGTGTTTAGGACATTGGCACCGATATATTTGTGAAAATAAGCCTTGAATTTTGATCGAAAATTTTGAGAGATGATAGACTTGGAGTCATCTCTCTGCAACATTCTACGTTAAGGTTTTTCTTAATTTGAAAATTTTGATTTACAGTATTTTTGGTAACGATATGTAGTATTTTAAATTCGTCAATACAATCGAATAAATTTCGAACAAGCACTGGACTAAGCGAAAAACAAAATTTAACCACAACAGATGAGTATGACGATGATTTTCTACCATTTGATGGACAACGATACGATGCATTCGATTGGGCCTTATCTAAAGTGAGTAAAAAAAAACATTAATCTTTCAAAAATTAACATTTTTTAATATAAAAAACTATTTTTTTTTTTTTTTAAATCAGAAACTTGCCAATTTAAATCCTGGTCAAAATATGATTGTTTCTCCGATTAGTGTTAAAATTCTACTATCGTTGTTATTTGAAGGAGCGGCTGGTAATACTTCCAGAGAGCTGAAAGATGTACTCGAATTACCGGTTGAACCAAAAGCATCACGCGAACGTATGCAAAAAGTTATCAAATCGTTCCAAGAAAAAAATCCTGCTTATGAATTATTAATGTCAACACGATTATTTTTGGATGGACACTATACACCGCAACAACGGTTTCGAGCCATCTTGGAAAATTTTTACATGACACAAATTGAAAAAGTTGATTTTCATTCAAATCCAAATGCGGCCACAAACTTAATTAACAATTGGATAAAAGATGCGACCAAGGGTCGCGTTGATACGATTGTCAACGATGGTAAATATACCGCTAATACCTCAAAAGTGATTCAATGATTTACAAACCTATTACTTACAAATCTCTGCCCAAAAAAAGTCTGCCCAACATAAAACATACATATGTATGACTTCCTTATTGATGAATTATTGGCTTCCTTGAAAGGGTGGCTTTTTATTATCATTTGAATGACTTTTAAGGGCAATTAATGCGCAAAAATTTACAAGAAATATTTTTTTTTTTTTTTAGATGATATCAAAAATTCTGTTTTAATATTGATGAATGCAATTTTCTTCAAAGGAAAGTGGCGTTATGCTTTTCATCCAAATGATACTCATATGGGTAATTTCCATATAAATTCGAAAAATAAAGTTCCTGCTACATACATGACAAATACGGCATCGTATTATTTCATTGAATCTTCTGATTTAGATGCCAAAGTTGTCCGATTACCATATCAGGTGAGAACCAACCGCATTCTTAATCAAAATTTGTTACTATACTATTGGCAATGATCTCAAATTCTCGGGATTTGCCGTTAAAATTTCCAGAATTTTAAATCAATGTTTTTTTTTATGTACAGGGTCATAAATTCGCTATGTACGTGTTCCTACCAAACTCCAAGAATGGATTAGGTGATCTGTTAGCCCGTTTAACACCATCCTCATTTCATAAGCATTTATGGCTAATGGACGAAGTAAAAGTTACAGTTGTGATGCCAAAATTAAAATATGAATCTACAGCACAATTAGGGCCAATTCTAGAACAGGTACGTACAATCAATCATATTGCCCTTTGAAACTGTTTCCTTGGACTGTTATTTATTAATTCAACTTAGGTCAAATCGAAAATACTTAAATTGAAACGTGAAATAAATAATTTTAAAGATTCTTACACGATTTGTTTAGCCCAAAATTTCCAGCTATTTAAGTATTATTACTCGAGTTTTGGAGATATATTGGGGCAAGAAAAAACAGCCAATGGACTGACTGTTATTCTGATTTGAAAGATTTGTGAATGGAAATTTTTTGTTTTTGTGGATTCCCGTTCGATAGGTCTTAATATAACAAAAGTCTATAGGCTATACTTGGCAGGAGTATATTACGCGAGATATGTAGAAGAAGATCCGTGAATAATTTTGATATCTAATCAAATCCCATGTAACAATCTTATAAACGTTGTCAACACGCTGCTAGGGCTCATAGCCAGCCCCAAAAAAATGGATAATGATCTTTAATTGGGCAGAAAACAGGCGATCGGATGAAGTGGTTACTACACTTTTCGTATATGTGCTGTGCTAGTCTTGCCCACCACTAGAGTACAGTAAAATAAAATTGGCCTGTTGCGACTCAACTAGTCGAAGAGACGTTCAGAAAGACGAACCAATAGTTATTTTACATGAGGACGAAGAATACTTATACTATATCATGCATATAGTTTAAAATTATTTCTGAATTCACTTATAGAAAATAAATTTTTGAACTTTGATACAAAAAAACCAATAAAAACTTAAATTTTCAGCTAGGTTTAGTAGAAATCTTTCAAAATACAGCAAGTTTACCAGGCATTTCACGTGGACAAAATGGTGGTCAACCGAATTTAATTGTTTCTGATGCGTTCCAAAAATCTGGTATTGATATTTATGAAGAAGGCAGTGAAGCATTCAGTGCCACCTCAATCACATTAGGCAATAAATTTAATTCGGCTGATCATATATTTAATGCATCGCATCCATTCTTATTCCTAATCGAAGACGAACAAACTGGTGCCATTTTATATTTTGGAAAAGTTGAGAATCCAATTAGTAAAACTGGTGAAATCAAAGTTCCATGGCCACCACAAAATACAACATCTTTTGGTAGTCCTCAATCAGCAACACCATTTTTAAATACGCCAGATAATACAGCTTTAAGTAATTTACAGAATTCTCAGCGAGCGAATTTTTTCGATGTGGAAATATTACAGGTATTGTATTTCTTCCATGTTTTTATGGGTGAATTATTTGGGTGGGGATGCATACTTAAAGTAAGTACTGACATAGTTTTTATAATTTTTGATGAATTTTCAGACAATGGCACGAAAACATACCGGTAATGTGCTAATATCACCACTAAGTGTTAAAACTGTGTTAGCAATGATTTTAGAAGGAGCCGCAGGTAATACCGCTCGAGAATTACAATCAGCATTACGGTTTCCAGAATCATCCGAAGCAGTGCGACAATATATTCAAAGTTTGATAACTGGATTAAATGTAAGTTTTATTTATACATAATTAATACAATAAGAACCACCATCGTCACCAGATAAATAATAAGAAAATTATTTATATTTTCCAGAATATAAAATCACCAGGTGTGGAAATCAACGTTGCGAATGGAGTATTCCATGCGAATTCCATACCGTTGTATCAAATTTATAAAAATTTGATACAAACTTATTATCAATCGGAATTGCAACCGGTAAATTTTGGTGATCGTGTCAGTTCTAGTCAAACGATTAATAATTGGGTAAAAAAAATGACATCGAACAAAATTGATGAAATTATTAAGCCAGATCAATTAAATCCAGCTACCTTAATGATTTTGGTAAATGCTATATACTTCAAAGGAAAATGGTTACATTCATTTGCAAAACGTGATACTGTCGAAAGAGCTTTTTATGTTAGCGAAGATGAAAATTTATTTGTCGATACAATGCATATTAGCGATACATATCGATATGCTGAAATAGCTGAATTAGATTCGAAAGTTATCGATTTACCTTATGAAGTAAGTAAAAATTTACTACATTTCGATTATCTGTTTTTAGATTTTGGTTATAGGTACTTAATTAGAGCCCAAAAAACATTCTGGCTGTCGGTTGGCCTTAGGATTCTATGTCCTGTACAAATGGATCGTTATGAGACCATAACACATATCAGAGAAACGTGCACTTGTGGGCTTCTCTCAGCCTTCCTGTTTTTTCCTCATTACGAACGAATACGCAATTTTGTTTCGGATATTTACGTGAACTAAGGGCCAATGCATGGCCAGTATTGGCCAACGTTTAGATTTAGGTTATAGGTACTTAATTAGAGCCCAAAAAACAATCTGGCTTTCGGCTGGCCTTAGAATTCTATGTCCTGTACAAATGGATCGTTATGAGACCATAACACATATCAGAGAAACGTGTACATGTGGACTTCGCTCAGCCTTCCTGTTTTTTCCTCATTACGAATGAATACGCAATTTTGTTTCCGATATTTACGTGAACTGAAGGCCAATGCATGGCCAAAGATATTTGACATGATAGGGTTTGAACGAGAAATGCAGATAATACTTCAGACACTAAATTAAATAAAAATTTTTTTAGGGTGATAAGTATGGTATGTTGCTAATTGTTCCAAACAAGAAAAATGGTATTCAACAACTTTTGCGAGATTTACCTCATAAACCATTACCAGACATTTATCAATCGTTGATCGAAACTGAAGTAGAAATTTCATTACCCAAATTCAAAGTGAAATTTGAACAAGATATTACATCAGATTTGAAAACAATGGGAATACATGAAATTTTCACACCGCAAGCTGAATTAACTGGTCTGTCACCGAATGAGAAGAGTTTTTACGTGGACTCAGTACACCATAAAGTTGTTATGGAAGTCAACGAGGAAGGCAGTATTGCAGCTGCGTCAACAGGATCAATGCTAATACCATTAATTGGCTCAACAAATCCACAAATACGTGCGGATCGTCCATTCCTATTATTTATTCATGATGTTCAAGGCAATGTTTTATTTGCTGGGAAAATAGCAAGGCCAAAATAGTTCGTTCAAGCGAATATCATTATAAGTTTTATTGTGTTGCCATACAAAATTTTAATTAATATTGCGCTTCGAAGACTGAAATTTTTTAAACGTCTTTCAAATATTATCTCAACTTTAAAGGCATACTTAAGTTCCTTAATTCGTTATCCGGTTATCCATGGCAGGTGAAAAGTTTCATCTGCCATTAAAAAAAAAAATTCCTATTCAATCCTATTGAAATTGATAGCATTTAATAGGAAATTTTCTATTCATTTCGAATATAAAGTCGGGTTGAATAAAACTTTTATTAGTGATCATCCTTCGAATTTTTCATAGCATATTTTACTGTCATCTCTTTTTTTTTTTTTTGTAAATTTCAACGAAATTTTGGAAAAAATTCTTGAATTATCAAATAAATCTAATTACAAAAAAAACCTTTAAGATTCAAAATAAAAAATTTTTCTTTTTGTACAAAACTCAACGTTCTTTGATAAACTTTAGCTATTTGAAAGCCAGAAGTTTGTGGGATCATTCAAAACCGATTTGTTAGTTTTGAAGAGACGCGCGCTTTATCATGTTTTGTCCACAAATTAGTATTTAAAAAAATACTGATATTAATTAACAAGAAAAAATTCCCACTATTTAAAATTAAAAAAAATTCAAATCAAAGAAAAACTTTTTTAAAATATCATTTGAAATATTTTGTGAAATTTATCTGGGATTATTTAATATATTTTTTTATCGTCTTAATAAAAAAAAAAAAACAATTTTTGAACATTATACCTAAATCAAAGCATTATTTTCATTTTTTATTCCAGTTTTTTTTATCCCTTTTACTGAAATATTCAAAATTTGAATCATAAAAAGTACATGATTAATTTATTGGGTGCGTTCCACTTACAACGCTCAAAATACTCATTAAGTCTAAAACACTAGGCTGCCATAGTAAAACTCGAATTGCACTTGACTATAGTAGTGTTTTCTCAATAGGTTAATATATACAGCTGCAGGACCTAGAAGTACTTGAGTGCGCAACAAAAACAGTCAGCAATAATTTGTAATATTTATTTTAAGTTGCTTTTTTATCTAAATAAATCCGATAAATCTTGTAGGAATGAAAATTGTAATAATCAAAAAGTGACCATAGATTCATTAAAATTATGATTTTAAATTTTTCGTAGGAGATAGAAATTCGTGAAACGATTATGAAAATTGGTAATATTGGTAAACGAAACCTCATACAAAAAATAAAAATGTGTGTCTCTTCCAAGATAAAGTACGAAACCTAATATGAAACAATCACAGAACAATCCTAATATTTTATCGTTGTCCCTTTCACGTCAATATACTAAAACTCTCCCTGGAATGTAAGCATTTATATAGCAGAAATTCCATCCAAATTGCATCAGTAGTTTTTTAAGAAAATCGTGCACGTAAAAACATTCATACGGATCGAATACAGAACTTGCTCTTTGAAGTTGGTTACAAACAATTAAAACATCTCTAACTTTAGCATTGGAATTTTGTATAATATTTGTTTCTTGTAGAATTTAAAACATGACACTTAGAATATGATTACAGGAATTCTAGGAAAACTTTGAATACAATAAGAGTTAATTGAAATCTGAAAGAAAGCAACTTTTCTAATATACAAAAAAAAAAAAAAAAACACATTTTTTTAGATCAATTCTTTATTTATTTGAGTGCTTTATAAACAATATGTTCGTTTATGTCGAACTAAATAATCTTTCCGATTAAATGTTTTGTTACATATATCACATGTAAATGTGTTTTCTCAAGTATGTGTTCGTTTATGTCTATATAAATTATCTTTCCGATGAAATGTTTTCTTACAAATATCACAATCAAATGGTTTTTCTCCACTATGAATTCGTTCATGTTGAACTAAATAATCTTTCTTTTTAAATTTTTTATCACAATTATCACATGTAAATGCGTTTTCTCCAGTATGTGTTCGTTTATGTTTATTTAAATAACATATCTGAGCAAATGTTTTGTTACATATATCACATGTAAATGGCTTTTCTCCAGTATGTGTTCGTTTATGTTCAACTAAATGATCTTTCCGATAAAATGTTTTCTTACAAATATCACAGTCAAATGGGTTTTCTCCAGTATGTGTTCGTTTATGCATATTTAAACTACTTATATGAGTAAATGTTTTGTTACATATATCACATGTAAATGGCTTTTCTCCAGTATGTGTTCGATTATGTTGAACTAAATGATTTTTCCGATAAAATGTTTTATCACAAATACTACAGGCAAATGATCTTTTTCTATTAGTTTTTTTATGTCTAAGTAAATCACTTTGGCTTGTAAAAGTTTCCTCATTTTCAATATGATTTTCCTTCGATTCATCACTGCAAACATTTTCATCAAATATTTCATCTTTGATTATAAATTCAGTGTGTAATTCTTTTTCTAATTTAATATTTTCATAATTAACTGATGTCATATCACTAGTATTTGTATAGTTGACATTACTAATATCTATTTCATCACTTATTTCCTGTTTGATTTTAAATTCACTTTTAATTTGTAGTTTTTCCATTATGCAAAAGCAAACAAAATAATGTGTTTATAAATTTAACCTTCTAACCTGACAAGCAAGTATGATCTCATCTGTGTTCATTTAAAATATATGTCTTTACTGTTGATGCGCATGTGCATGTAATGT